>JANAVB010044619.1:4369104-4426024 GCA_029216955.1 Iris pallida
CTTGTTCTCTGTAGGTCATCGAGACACTGCAGTTGATCCGGTCGACATATTTTATCATCTTACAGGCGAGTACATTCTCTGATACTTATTTCCAATTTATGATAACTGTTATGATTCATGTACTTAGTGTTGATATGCTTATTCCCGACACATGGTTCTCACGGATTGGTATTCTTGGATCCCGACGAGAGATGTTTTCTCCTTCTTAGGTTGGGATGTATTGTGCAAGCTCCCTTGTAGCTCTTGCTCAATATGTGGTCACTGATTCTAGAGAAGGCTAGCTACCTTCTCATTAGAATCCCGTGCAGTAACGTGTCCTGTTTGGATCTATTCTACCAGTTGGGGTAGGGGGAGTAGTAGCGTAGGCCTGTGATCAGATCCATCCCGTATTCCCGAACAGTGTGAGTCATATACCGTACTTATGACTTGCCAGGCCAATTCTTGACAAGTATCCAAGCCGATCACAAGCTGAAACTATTACTCACACACATTGGATATATAGCTTATCTTGATTTGTGTACATGCCATGATCCCGTTCTATTTTCTTATTCTAGCTCTAGCTCTACAGCTTACCATACCATGATACATACATGTACACTCCATGATTCATTATATATGCTCTATTTACAGTCTTATAGCTTTTATTCTATCTTGAGATCTGTTATGAGATATATGTACTCGTTCCATCCTGACTGGACTGTTGATAAAATATTACAGATGCCGACGAGGGAGATTACAGTACCTACTACGGTCCGGACGACGTAGTGGGCCTAGACTTGGTCCCGCAGGGCATAGCTCCGCCTAACGAGACTATACCACTTGTTTAGTTAGAGTAGGTCTTTGTAATGGACTTTATTTCCAGTTACTTTTGAGACTGTATTTATATTTGGACTGTATTAGAGACTGGACTTGTATATTATTTGTATTTGGACTTGATAGGTTATATTTTATCGTCTTGTTGTCTTTATCTTTCAGTCCTTACTTATCATCTTAGAGTTGTGATTGAGTACTTATATATATTCATTGCTTGTCCTCCGTTCGAAGTTGACCATATTCTCGACAGGTTTTGTTATATATATAAACTGTTGTCAGACTAGAAAATCCACAGCGTTCTACGCCATTTTTCCGGTGAGGGCTGGGCGTTGTCGCGTCACGTGCCCTTTTAGTGGGTACGGGTCGTGACAGTATTGTTTCCAAATTATTCTAAGTTGCTCTCTTGACTAAAATTTCATTGATCCTCTTGGACGTTCACTGGGTGTTCCATACAATAAGTCTAAATATGTGGGCTGTGACTGTGTGCTTTAATAAATGCTTAATGATACCAAAATGAATAACAATGATGCGATGCTATAATAAGTTGGTAATGTGTGCTTGGTACCTTAAGTGTGGGATTTATAGAAGTCGATTGTTATGTGGTAATCGGTAGTAGGTGATGGCATGGTATGTTGGAACATGAATTATTTATGACTTCAGTGAATATAAATCGACAGAATTTTGAGTTAGCTTATGTGTGTTAGCTTGGGTATGTTTTAGATGCAGATGCGAGGGAATTAGTTGGTATTTTATGATCGACAGAGCCACTGCGGGATGGATAGTCCAGAATAGATGTTAGTTTGATGCGAAAAGAAATATTATGTCAAGTATGGCTTGAGATCTGAGTGGTATACGGCTATACCCTCTTAGCGATAAGATGACCCTTGACCCTGGTCATAATATAGTGATTGCTTTACCTGTAAGGTATTGGATAGTATTGAGTTGTAGCGAGGATTATGATTGATACATGATGGGTAGGCGTGTTTCTTGATAGTTGAGTTCAGATAAAGTCTCTGCGAGATTTTGATGTATTTAGATGAACCATCGCTAGACCCTGACGATTAGCAGTATGCTGAGTAATGAGAATTTGAGAATATAAAATGAATGTCTTGGTTGGGAATGGTACGAATTATAGATTCAGGCGATGACGTTGAATCAGTTAAGAAGAATTATAGGCTTAGTGACGATGGTGGGGTATTACGCTCAAAAGATTTTGGGATAACAATATAGACCAAACATAGAATGATGTTGGAATTGAGTAAATATAATTGCATGTTGGACATCAACAAATTGATGGTGATGTTAAGGGACTATTAAAATGTTGCAAATGATTTAGAAGATGCAGAAAGTTGCGTCAGCGACCGAAAAGTAAAGAATAGGCTTGAGGAAATAGATGACCTTAGCACGTTGTGCAGTTAGGCTTGAGAAAGTTAGCCATGTTCCTAATCAACAAGTCATGACCCTTAATTATTTTGAGGCATAGAGAAATAAACACTTGTCCCTTGATGCATGAAAGAATAGATATTCCGTATAAGACTCTAATGGCTAGAATACAATTAAGTACAATATGCAGCAATATGTAATAGACAGTATCGATAAATAATATTGTCATATGAACAACAAGTTTGCGTGGAATACATGATTGTTGGATTATAACTTAGCCAAATGAGTTATGTCATATCCACTAGATGACCGATATACGAATGCTAGAAGTTCGGTGCTATAGAGATTGGTCGGTATATGAATAATGAATTTTCTTATGGAATCACAAGAAGATAATGCAAAACGAGTATTGATGGTTCACGCGAATTGCTAAGGGATGACCGTATTGGTGCTTGTAAAAATTTGTAAATAATGCTTTCGTAAGAGATACGATTATATAGTTGCCTTATTTGTTGGTTAAAGAGTACAGATGGTATCGATGATCTAAAAAAATATAGGAATTGAATATATCGCGAAGAGACCAAAGAAAAGAAATCGTAAATGATAGATTATTGAAATAGCGATGTTTGAATATGACTCAGAATAGTTGGACCGATTGAATAGATGAAATTTGAGTACGATATAGAAATACAAGTCAGATTGAGCAAGTGATGCTGTATCTATGCAAATAAAAACTGAGATTTGGATGTTCGATTGGTAAAGTTTTATATGATGACTTCGGGATTGAGCCATAAGAATTTTCGGATAGATTTTGTCGGTTTTGGGTAAGTCTAGAATGACTTCGTTGGGTATGGCCCGAGTATGAGTACGGGTAGATAGACTTGACCCTAGAATGTCAGTTGGTTGCCTTGAATGTCGGTTGGTTACCTAGAGTATCGATTGGTTGCCTAAGTTTTGAATTGGTTGGCTATGTTATTTCAGTTGTCCGTATTGGAGTATAAGTTCATAAGATTGGTGTGGTGTCCCATGTCTCTTATGTTGGTCAGATCATAGATTGCCCCTAAAATAAAATAGAGTTCCTATGATAAGAATTGGTTGCCTCTAAGATCAAAGATAGACATGTCCCTATATCTATCCATCTCAGATGAGTTAGCTAGATGTCTGATTTAGCTTAGAATAGCTGACCATAGAGACATGACCGATAGCTAAGTTGACCGTTGGAGACCGTTAGGATGTCCCTATTGATGTTACGTGGGTATTGTCGGAATGAGTGAGATATGTCGGGAAGTAAACTTTGGAATAGAATAAAGATTGGGGAATTTGATGTTATAATCTTGGATGGGATGATGGATCATGTTGGTTTCGAAACTTTGTTGCCTTTGTTCAGAATATCAGAATTCGTTAGAACTGGTTGGATTTGATTGGTTGATTGATTCATATTGAGCTACGTAAATTGATGGTAGTGCCTTGAGACAGTTGAAATAAATTCATTGATGGATAATCAGATCAGAATTGAGAATAAGTATACGATGGAATGAGGTAGTGCATGTAGTCGAGATCGACGAAAGTGAATGAAATGTTGAAATGACCCTCGGAATTAATACTGCTGGAAATAAGAGTTCTTTATGCAAGATAATAATATGTTGGCTTAATCAATGTGATAAATATTTGAGCACATTAGAAAATTTTGCTGGAGCCAAATGACGATACAATTTGAAAGATGGATCATAATTAAAAATTTTACGAGTTGCAAATAAGTGTATGGATGTGAACGATGACGAGTACAAGATTTGATCGATGAGAATCGTAGTGTTCAAATGAAATGTGCTATGGCCTTTATCAAACTTGGTTGGCATGAATGACAATGAACTTAAAAAGAAATACTTTGGAAAATTTTGGATTAGTTGTGGAAAATTACTTAAGTTAGAATTGGTAACATCTATTATGTTATTAGTTGGTTGGAATATTGAATAAACAAGTTAGAATTTTACGAGATGCTCAAAAGGAATTATATGTATTCTTCATAGATAAGTTAGAATAAACTTGGTTGAAATGCTCGAAAGGAATTGCTGAATTTTACAAGTTAGAATTATATCTATTGTGTTATACCTGTAGCTCGTTCGTTTTCTCTATCACTGAACTTGGTTAAAATGCATGTATTTTTAGGACGTCTAAAATATGTGTATGATTCCAACTAAGTGGTATGCTGAATTCAAATGAAGCCCCGGAGAAGGATTATCATGTACTAAGTAATTGTACGAGTGTTGGAGGAAAGAACAAAGATGGTAAACTATTTTCAATCAAATTGAAATGCTGTCAGGAGATGGTACATTACTTGAAATCAATCAAGATATTGCGAAAAAATGCTAAATGGTGCAAGTTGATCGTTGAGAAGTTTTATAAAAGTCGGTTGAAGTTTTAGGGATGAGTTTTGTTTTAAGTTTTGACGATAAAACTTTTTCTGAGTGGTATATATTGTAGTGCCCCGACCCGCAAGATGCCTTATGATGGATGGTTGGTTCAATGAAGCCTTGTTGGACTTGAGAACATGCGAAGGATCGCTCGGAAGGCTAGGCGATCGTGGCAGGAATCGTCCTATAAAAGTGAGTAGTGTTGAACCCTTCGAAGATCCTTTAGCTTCATGCTTAATAAAAGGATATGTATGCTATGTTTACTCGTTGAGTTACTGAATAACACCTTGCATGAAAATCGAAAAGATAATAAAAGATAATTAATCACATGACCACAAACTGTTGCGAATCATTTTATCGATTGTGTGCTTCGAATCATTTCATGAATTGTGAGCTTGCGTGTTGTTACTATGAAGTAAATGACAGGTGAAGGAAAACTTTCAAATACTTGGGCGATGAGTATATCGAGCCATAGCTCGATGAATAGATGGTAATACAGATAATAAGACCCAAGAACTGGACAGTGAGTATGCTTGAATTATGTTTGAATAAACATATGCTAAACAGATGCTAAGTCCCAAGAATTGGGCGGTGAGTACATTGAGTTTCGGTTGGAAAGATGTATGATATCAAAGATGTGGAAAAGGGATTGGTTAACAACGTTCTATTATTCCATTGTCGATGTAGAATGTTGATTACACCAAGACATTGGAATGAGGAAGATAGCAATAAGAATGAGAATGATAGTTTATTAACAAAGATGGCTTCTTTACTTATACTACAACAAAAAGACCTATTAATGACGCTTGATAAGTGGATTTCATGACGGCTGATAAAAAAGCGTCATCAAAGTTCGAAATACCTTTTTTCTATGACGGTTTAGGCTAATTCTGGGCTTTTTATAACGTTTATAAAACAAAGCGTTATTAATAATTTAGAGAGGTGACAAACTTGTAATATTTTTTAAGTTTAATTGTTGGCAAAATTCTTTCTATAGCCCGCCTCTCCCCCAAAACATTTGGTCTTCTCCTTCTCCTTCTTTTTTCTCCCTCCTCTCCCCTAACTCCAAAACCCTAACCCTAGATCCAAAATCTTCGAGGAGGGCCTCACGCTCCTCGTCGTCCTCCAGAATAAGCTCGAGGCTGCCGTGCACACGATCGACAAGAACGTGAAGGAGGAGCGTTAGGGCTCTGCTCGTCCTCTTCTCCGCGCTCTCCCTCTCCTTCCTCTTCCCCATTCTCGCGCTTCTTCCCGACCCCTCTTCGTCCTCTCCCTCCTCCCTCACCTCCATCGTGCCGATCCTCAGGGTCGCCAATGAGATCGAGCAGCTGAACCCTAGGGTTGCTTACCTATGTGAGAACTCTCCCTTCCTCCCCCTCTCTCTCTCTATTGATTAGCCGTTATGATCTGATACGACACGGACACGTACACGGACAGGACACGGACAGATCGCAATTAAATGATCACTTGGAAATTTTGATTAAGCGAGCACTCGGGTTGTCCAATTGATCTACAGATTACATGTTTGATGAAATGACAACTTGTCTCTTTTTTTTGGAGTCGCTAGCTGAAAGTTTCATAAATCATGGGATTTATGAAATGACAGTCATGGGATTTGTGCATAATAACTCATGCGGATACATCAAATATTATATATTTTTCTATTTTTGCTTAGCATTATAAGACATTACACAATATTGATATTAAGAAATAAATTGTCTATATAATGTTAATTTTTTTCAGGTTATATCCATTAGATTAGCTGAAAAAAGAAAACCTAACAGAAAAACAAGCCATATTTGCTGGTACCACTCAACTTCTCTTTTTCATTCAATAAAGGTCTGATTGGTACACTTTCATATTAATTGTTTTTGTACTTGTTATAAAAGAGCTCAGCTCAGCTGATTAATCCACGATCCAAAGATTGTTGCAAACTATTCTTCTTTGATGTAAGTATAATACTGTATTCGACCTATTTGATTTTTTTTAAAAAAAATCATACGTCAAGAGTAATTCCATATATCTATACTTTTTTCTTCTACTTTTTATCTAATTGGGGCCGGCTCATTTCATAAATATATAATATTTGATGTAATGTCGCTGGCTGAAAGTTTCATAAATCCCCTTATATTGAAGGCAGTGTCTTCTTTTGGTAGGACCTTTATTCAACATATTCAAAGTTCCAGATGTTTATGGTGTTTTCCAATTCAAGGTGGAGTACCAAAGGCTTGGATATACAAGCTTATCTCTTTCTAAGCAGGTGTGTTACCTTATTGAGATGAGCACATCAGTTCTTTTAGCTGTCAATCTATGGTAGTATTTCTGTATTCAATACTCTGTTGACATATTTAGCTTTGTGCTTATGAACTATAGAGATGAGTGGATAAAATTCATTTAGCTTACCTTTTGGGTCAAAGTTTGTTTTGTTTTATTTTTCTTATACAGGACCTAGTAGAAGGTTGTAGGCTGTTTCATGCTATATTTGTATCATGATTAGCCGATAAACATGCATGTAATTGGAAAGAAAAGGCATGAGATACAGAATTCACAGTTTCTATAAAATTGGTATTCAAGTACAAAAGTCGAGAAGATTGACACTACTTGATAGAGGAAAAAAATTTGCAAGGCTACTATGGTTCATCGTATTTGCCTGTTCTTTAAAATCCACGTTCAGATTTGCTTGCTTGCAACAAAGGATGAGCAGCTAAGCGGCTAGGCCTTTGGGCCTTTGGTATGGGGGGGGAGTCCTATGCATAAATCCTGGGATTTACTGCTTTAAGAGAAGTCCTGGGATTAACTGTTGTATCTTTTTTGCTTAGATGCAGTTATGATTAACCTTGACTAATTTTCCAACTGACTGGAAAAGAGACTTCCATTGTCGGTATCGGTCGGTATCGTATTGGGACATTAATCTTGGAAGCAGTTGTAGATCGGTGGAATCAGCATGTCCTCATTATTTATAGCTGTCGTTCTAATTTTGAATATAAGGTTGTGTTTAATTAGTTGTGGAAATGCTTCATTTAGTTGTGGAAATGCTTCATTTCAAATATAAATTTGTGTTTAACCTGTAGATAGGTACAACCTTATTATGCTTCAAACCCTTGTTTATTTGTCTTTTTTTCCTTCATTTTTCTTTGCCAGATTGATGGAAAAAGAGACCCCTAATGCCGGTATCGGTCAGTATCGGATATCGGTTGGTATCGGATTGGGACATGCCAAACCGTATCGGTGCCAGCCATATTGTATCGATATCGGCCGATACCTTAAACTATGAGTTACAAAATATAATCCCAAAATTATGTTGCCAGCTAGATTTGCTTGATGACCATTATGTGGTTTTGTATTTATGATACAGAATAAAATAAGTTTTGATGGCCTTTATGTGCTTCACTGTTTTTCAGGTTCCCAAATTTAATGGAAGAGGTTCAAAGTCTATTACATGGCATTGTTTCAGCTAGATAATATATTCTTTGCCATAACACAAGGTTTGATTCTTCTTACCAGTCATAATGATCTATTACATTAATGTAAAGTTTTTTTTAACATTATATTATAAAGTATATTGAACCTTATTTTTATCTTTTTCAGGGTTTTGCTACATGTTCTGTAGACGATTTTGATGTGGCCAAGTTTTGATATGGACAATTTTGGTAGTTGTAAATATATATGTGTATTTGGATATTCTATTTTAAGAATGTAATGAAGATGTTGATATGTACTCTATTTTGAAAAATGTAATAAAGATGGTGATATATAATGTTAAGTTTTTGGAATGTAATATATACTGTGCAGTATAGAGCATTATAAATATGCTAATTTGAATAGTATAAAGTGTTATAAATGTGCTGCATTAAGCCAATACATATTATCTATTCATGAAGTTTTAAAATTGTTCTGAATTGTGCACTATATATTAACTATTCATAACGCTTTTATAGAAACTATTCATGACAGCTTTTTTATGACGCTTTTAAAAAACATTTATAACACCCATTTTCATAACGGTTGCTTTGAAGAAAAAAACGTCATGGTTTGTCATTAATGACGCTTTTTAGCCGTCATTAAAAGGGTTTTTTTGTTGTAGTGTTAGTTTTCCTTATCATGCATTATATGTATTCTTCATAGTTAAGTTGTATATATTTGCATGGTCATGGACAATTTATCGACAAGGTGGTTCCTCGAACGGTATTCCAAGGCCTTGGAAACTGATTCGCCCTGAGGGGAACCTCGTGCTGAAGTAGTAGCACAGTGCTGAAGTAGTAGCACGGTATGCAGGACCTTCAGTGGGGCTAGCTATCCGCACTGCAAGGGGTGTCATTATACCTATAAGATGGTCCAAGATGGCATGTCGCCATTGTCCTTCATATAGATGGGTCCAGTGCTAATGATGTCTTATACAGGCAGAGTAAGTTATTACTCAATTATAGGGAAGGATGTCGGTTGTGGTTAAGAATCACCTGAACGGCGACAAATATTTTAATTTATGATATTATTCCTAACAATGTCTTGTGCAGGCTGATTAAGTATTATAAATGTACATGGATGGCTATATGACCGTGGATAAGAATTACCAAAGGGTGATATCATATTGCTTTATATTATGCTGGCTATGAGAAATGCATACTTTACTTCTGTCGGATATGAACTGCTAATTGACACTAAGGCAACGAGAAAGACCACTTTTAATAATATTCAATAACATGATTACTTAGTGTTGTCTTCTTAGGTGAGTTGGGCCAGCACCGCTCACCAGTACATTGATGATGTATTGACCCACGTTGTGGGCAATATTTTAGGTGCTCGCATATGGGGGAAATCTTTTGATCAATACTTAGCATCTATGAATCGGATGGGTGCGCAGAAGCTCTTCTTATAAGACGATGTCTTTTGTTATACGGGATATAATGTATGGAACAATGTAACTTAGATGAACCAGTGAGATTGTAAGCAAAGTCGACATATTCAGTTGTAAAGCCTAAATGGAAAGTGTATATTCATTTGGCTATTCAAGAGTCTTGTAATTAGTTGTAAACTCTATATTCAACTGCAAGTCTTGTAATCATTTGAGAAAATCAATAAAAAGATACATTTCTTCATATCTTGTTGTGACTTCAATATATCTGCTTGGTTTTGCTACATTGTCGTTGTTTTCTAAGAAATACCATGAACTGTAATGGTTTTGCCTTGTACAAGTGCAATCTAGACTTATACGGGATCATGCCCAATGGCTAGTTTTCGATTCTCCAGGATCGGGGAGTGACAACTGCACACCTATTCGATTCATCGATGCCAAGCAATGATCAAACGATTTTCACATGCACGAGCACCTGTAATGATGACCAAAAACATTGGTCAGTACATTCATCTATGTACTGACGAACGGTGCTAGTCGACTCACCTAAGAAGACAACACTAAGTAATCATGTGATAGGAACATTATTAATGTGGTCTTTCTCGTTGCCTTAGGGTCGATTACCAGTTCATATCCGACAGAAGTAAAGCATGCATATTATTCAAAGCCAGCATAATATAAAGCATATATGTTATCAGCCTTTGGTGATTCTTACTCACGGTCATGTAGCCATCCTTGTATTTTTATAATACTTACTCTGCCTGCATAAGACATTGTTAAAAATAATATCATAATTGTCACCGTTCAGGCAATTCTTACTGACATCCTTCATTGTAATTGAGTAATAACTTACTCTACCTGTATAAGACATCATTAGCACTTGACCTATCTATATGAAGGTCATTAACGACACGCCATCTTGGACTTAAAATTGTCACGCCCCGATTTCGTCGAATCGATAGTCGTCCCTAGGGCGTGATGCCGTGCGAACCTAATTTGTGATTGCACAAGGCATAGTCATAAGGTAATCCGAGACACAAGATCTAAGAGAGTACGCAGACAAATTGATTCACACAATAAGTAAAGGAAACTTGCTCTTTATTGATAATGAACATCTTTTACAGACTCCGATACAAGACTCATTGCCGCACGGGCTACAACATGACTCGATTAAAAAGAGTGCCGATGAGATAGTTGTTCCATACATTGCACGCATCCCTCAATATACACAAAGTACTCCAGTGACCTAGATGGGAGGGATGCTGAGTCATCTTTCTTGGACTGTCGAGAGCCTTCAAGAGTGGCGTCGAAGAAAAAGTCTTCGATGCACGGCCGAAGCTTCAAAAGTCACGAACGTCGCCGAGCTAGTTGGCGCGTCCTTCCTGGTTTGCGGGACCTGCAAAGAGCGAGGATCAGCACGAACACATGTACTGGCGAATGGCTAATTAAATCCAAGATCTGCATTTGATTCAAGAAGTTTCGTAAACATGTTAGCTAGCTATTTCAATGATCTTTCTAACCATCCTGCTCGAATTGTATGTTAACATGTTTTGAGGCAAGCATATGAAACTGTATAACATTAAGCAACTATCATATTCATCCCGTGTCTCGTGCACTTGTTAAGCAGTGAAAAGGGGTGTGAAGGCCACTGGCAATGTCAAGCCACACTACAACAAAAAACCCTTTTAATGACGGCTAAAAAGCGTCATTAATGACGAACCATGACGCTTTTTTTTCACAGCAACCGTTATGAAAACGGGTGTTATAAATGTTTTTTAAAAGCGTCATAAAATAACCATCATGAATAGTTTCTATAAAAACGTTATGAATAGTTAATATATAGTGCACAATTCAAAACAATTTTAAAACGTCATGAATATATAATATGTATAGGCTCAATGCAGCACATTTATAACACTTTATACTATTCAAATTAGCATATTTATAATGCTCTATACTGCACAGTATATATTACATTCCAAAAAATTAACATTATATATCACCATCTTTATTACATTTCTCAAAATAGTGTACATATCAACATCTTCATTACATTATCAAAATAGAATATCCAAATACATATAGATATTTACAACTACCAAAATTGTCCACATCAAAACTTGGCCACATAACCAATAATCATGAAAGATCAACGACAGCCGGAACACCAGTGAAATCCTGAGAAAAAGAGAAAACCAAATCAGTCCATATAATTGTCAGGCCTAAAAATTAAATCTAATCATGAAATATCAAGAGAAATGAGTAAAACAAACTAGGTCATGATAGGGATCAGGTATTTGTCCCATATCCACTACAACAAAATAATACACATTTTCACCTTCTTGAGCATTGTCTCAGGTTAATCAAATATGCCCCAGGCAACCATACTAATAAAGTCTTTTCAAATGATCAAGAAAGATCATAAAAATTATGTACACAGTAATGAAAATCGTCCACAATAATAATGAAGTAATAGAAATCACGAAAAAAAGTAAAATAAATAATAGGAGAAACATATAGTAGATAGAAGGAAACCCGAAACTCAGAGGAAGCGGCTACTCCCCCTGGGTGGGCCTATGGTGGGGGTCCGCCCATTTGGATGAATAAAAAAACTGATCAATCCTTTTACATTAGTGGTTTAGTGGTTTAGTGTTCAAGATTATACAATAATTCTAGCTTTAATAGTTAATACCAGTTTGAAACTAACTAGTTGGACACAACAACCTTCATCAAAGACGAAGATTATGATTGGAGATGCATTCTTGATACGGTTGGAGAATTTCTTGCTATGGTTGGATAACTTTGGCTTCCTGGTTGCAGCTTCTTAATTAATTCTGATTGTGTCATTCTTGATTAATTGTTTTGTAAGGTATGTTGAGGAAAATATTCAAATGTGTAGTTTCTATGTCAATGAGAAGGTTGCCAAGTATGCACAATGTTTGTTGCTACAAAAATTGTCTAAGCTTTTCTATAGCTTTTGGATTTATTATTGTTTCCTATGTCAATCTTAGGAAATTATTATTGTTTGTTACCACTAATATGATGCTAAATAAACTAAAATCGTCAATGAAATAACCGAATTTGCACTACAACTAAATCACTAATATGCAGTCAGACATAATATATCACCAATTACGATAAAATAAATTCTGAAATAGCATATGTTCAAGGCTAAGCCCTATTTTCATTGTAGGGACGATCATGTGTGTCAAACTATATGCCTGTACATTCAGTGTAGCTTTGAAATAATGGCATCAAAAGCTAATTTCCTAAGATGTAAACAGTACTTCACCCGGTGATCATGCAGTCCAAGATGATCTTTGCTGACTTTTAAACTACAGTAAATTCAAGACCGCCCTGCACTTAACTCACTTTAAGCAAAGGTTCAAGACTAAATAATTAAACCTGAAGAAGGAAAACATACATCTATAGCGTTGATCAATCATAGTTAACTGGTAGCATGATGCACAATGCATAGTTGCATAATCAACTGAACAATTATTCTACAACGAACCATCAAAATAAACTCCTCGCAGCTCCAAATTATCTGTTAACTTTTTACAACCTAAAGAAAAGGTAGTTCATGCAGATGAATGATATTACATACCTCCTGACCAGGCTCCAGTTTGATTTTAGCAACTTATGACCAGCCTCTTTAAAATCAACACTTGACATAATGGTCAAATTAATCGTTCGCCTGAAATTGACAAGATATCGTCTTTTATCTTCATGGTTTCCTCGTCCTCTTATCCAGAATCTTCTTTATGCTCATCTTCTGAAGCTGTATCGGATCCTTCATCATCATCAGATGACTCTTCTCCAAGATCCCTCTCTTGAGATCTTCATAAGCCATGAAGATCTCAAGAGAAGAATGCATGAAAATTATGTATTCCTGTAAGAAGATATTGTACCAATAAGAAGAATGCATGAAAATTATGTATTCCTGTAAATGAGACCATGATAAATTAGTCTACAATTCCAAAAATTTTACTTATAAAAGCACTTCTTCGAGAGAATGGTAGCTAAAGTTAGAACGTTCTCACATATGATGTATCACTAACTCAGCATAGGTGAAGTGACTAACAGATTTAATAAGTGGGCATACTCGTGAATGTGACGAAAGAAATAAATGTATTAGAAAGTCACCGACGTGCAACCGCCCCGAAACTGAGTCCAACACTGATAGAGTCCGATACTTTGAACCTTGGTCCAAGTTCAAAATGCCGATACTTATCGACATTGGGCGGATGGGATCGGACTTGGAGGTGTCCGATCCGATACTCCAGGAAAAGAAAAAGTATATATACAGTGAAATTTTATTGTATCGGTACGTATCGGACTATAAGTATCCAATACGGACCGGTGCGGACACCTTGAATAAGATTTCCGACAAAAACAAATTATTCTTATAATCCTGTCAAATCCAGCAAAAAGTAGGAACAAATAATTGAAATTACAACAGTGCAACAAATCTCAACAATTGAGACAAAAAAAACCCTATAAATAAGAGCAAAAGCTGTCGTAGAGAAATTACCTCTTCTATAGAAGAAAAAAATTCAAATCGAAGTCTGGCCGTAGCAAATTTATAGGTGGTCGTTTCGGCTTGAGACGCCAAGGGCTCCGCCACCGCCGCCTCCCCTAGCTACAAGAAGAAAATTAACCTAATTTCCTATCAGAATCACAAGAATTACATTTCAATGAAAAAATACAAACTTTCTAAATTCACAAGAATCCAATAGCTACAAGAAGAAAATTAACCTAATTTCCCATCAGAATCGACCGAAAGAAATAGAGGGAGTAGATACCTAGATGGGGTTTGTGATCCAGCGTCGATGCCGACGTGTCTCCGTGCCGAGGATAACCCCGACCGGATCCCGAGCCCACGCCTTCCCGAGCCCTCCTCCGACTCCACTTCATGTTCTCGACCGAGCGTCGTCCTGCTCATCATGAGCACCGACCTCCCCGATCTTCTGAACCCAAAGCCACAACGCCTGGACGACCTCGACCCACCACATCATTCCCGCCGCCGCCGCTTCCGTCGACTAGCGAGGGGTTGGGAGCTTAGGGCTTAGGGTTCGTGGGAGGAGGGGTTGGGGGCTTAGGGCTTAGAGTGAGACCTAGAGCTAGGGTTTAGAGTGAGACCTAGAGTTAGGGTTTGTGAGAGATTAAAATGAGGAGATGGGAAATTTTAGGGTTTGGGGAGAGGAGGGAAGAGGGGACAGAAGGAGAGCAAGGAGAATGAGAGTTCTTCTGAGTAAAATCGAAGGGGGGATGTAATATATTACAGAATGTTTATTACAAGTTTGCCACTGCTCTAAACTATTAATAACGCTTTGTTTTATAAACGTTATAAAAAGCCCAGAATTAGCCCAAACCGTCATAGAAAAAAGGTATTTCTCAACTTGATAACGCTTATGTATCAGCCGTCATTAAAACTCCTTGTCGAGCGTCATTAATAGGTCTTTTTGTTGTATTGCCATCGCGGACTATAGCTGGGTTAGACGGCGACCCTTTCACATTGGGTAGCGAGCCCTGTACGAAAGTTCCCGTCTAACTCGCGCCGATAAAGGGCTGACGCTTGCTATAAACACGTTCCTCCCGGGCCGAATTGGTCCCTTGGCCTAGGTAACCGTTCGAGGAAACTACACCTTGTCGACAAGTTATCCAATGACCATTTTGTTTACTTAGGCATAGTGTTGCGATAAACGTTAATCGATTCATTCTTTGCTTTGCATAGGCTAAGTGGATTTGCATAAAGAACATGTTTTCCATTTTCAAACCGGCAGTTTGATAGCAAGTATTTCATGAAGAATCGTGCTACGATTTCCTTGATTCTATGCTATCATGACAAGCATTCATTTTACTTCACATATTAAGTTTTGAAGTAGAGGGGCGAGGCGAAGGAGGTTAGCCACTCGCCTTAGCCTTGCTTCAAGCGAGCGATCGGTTGGCTGCGCTGACGTCACCTACGCGATCACCTGCAATCGCATAACCAACTGATTAGAATACTGTATAATTCAAGAAATTTTGATATGAATGCGAAGCTCGAAAATACAAGTCACAAAAACTCATTCGGAAAATATTCACGAAAACGCATTCACGAAAACCAAAACCAAAGCCAAATCAAGTACAGCATGAAAATCAGAGCAACGGGAGGTCTCTCCCGACTCAGCCGCAGAGCCAATCCTCGAGGCGCAACCCGCTGAATATGGGACTTGGTTCCGAAGAAGCCATTCCATAACATGGAATGGATCTTAATTCAACCGCTTCCGTTCGATCGACTCAGCCGATTCTGACCTATCGGTCCCGACCGAATTGATAGCGACAGTGTTCCTTTCTCGCGTACCCCGTGGACGAAAACGGGGCACGATGTAGGGACGAGGCACTACACCATAACCAACTAATAAAAAGTTTCGTCCTCGAAACTTAAAGATAGAACCTACCTCTACGAGAATAACGAAGAAAATTTCTCATTCATTTTCGATTCAAGCTCCCACGTCGACTCTTCGACCGAATGGTTCCTCTAGAGGACACGAACGAGAGGGATCGCTCGATTGCATAGCAGCTTATCCTTGCATTCTATGATTTGAACTAGCTCTTCAAAGTAGGATAAGTCAAACTTTAGCTCCAGCTAGCCAAAATCTACCACGTGGCTCGGGTCGACGTGCACGTACTTCTGTAGTTGAGAGACATGGAAGACATTGTGTACACCTTCAAGCGCCGGCGGTAAGGCAATTTTATAGGCCACTGGGGCGACCCGTTCAAGTATTTCGAACGGTCCAACGAATCTCGGACTCAACTTCCCCTTTGCGTCGAACCGAGTAACTCCTCGCATGGACGACACTTTAAGAAACACGTGATCGCCTTCTTGAAACTCGAGGGGTCAACGATAAACGTCCGTATAGCTTTTCTGACAACTCTGCGCAGTCTTTAGTCTTTTTCGAATGAGCCGAGAATCTGGACCGAGAATCTGCCGCTCTCCGATTTCGTTCCAGCAAATGGGTGATCGGCACTTGCGCCCGTACAAGGCTTCATACGACACCATTTGAATGCTGGATTGATAGCTATTGTTGTATGCAAATTCGGCCAGAGGTAGATGATTATCCCAGCTTGATTTGAAGTCAATTGCGCAGAGTCGTAGCATGTCTTCGAGAATCTGATTGATGCGCTCCGTTTGGCCTCCGGTCTGAGGATGGTAAGACGAGCTGAACTGCAACTTGGTACCCAGCACCGACTGAAGGCTACTCCAGAATCGCTAAATGAACCGTGAATTCCAATCAAAGACGATGGATACTGGAACTCCGTGCAGTCGTACTATCTCATCAAGATATATCTGCGCCAGGCGATCAACGCTCCAAGTAACTTTGATGGCAATAAAGTGCGCTGACTTGGTTAATCGATCGACGATGACCCAGATGGCATTATTTTCCTGTGGCATCTTCGGCAGACCAACAATAAAATATATGCACACGTGCTGCCACTTCCACTCCGAAATCACCAGATTCTGTATCTCCCCGTCTGGTCTCTGGTGCTCAGCTTTCACCTGCTGACGGGCCATGCATTGCGACATAAAAAGTGCCACATCTCTTTTTCATCCCGTGCCACCAGAAGTTTGTACGGAGGTCCTTGTACATCTTCGTACTGCCGGGATGCAAGGTGTACTTCGCTTAGTGCGCCTCCGACAATATCTCCTTTCTAAGTTCTGAATCATCCGGAACGCATGGCCTAACCCTCAATCGAAGCATGCCGGTCTCGTCTTTCGCAAAGTCGGTCGTCCTGTCCGTCGAGATTAGATCTCGTATTTTCTTCAGGTACGGATCATCATTCTGAGCGGTCTTGATCTTTTCAAGCAAGCTCGGCTCTAACTGCAACTTTGCCAACTGTACATTCCGGAATCGGACTCGAAGTTCGATGCCCATCTCTTCTAGGTCGCGTAGCAGTCTGCGGTCGATGGATAACGAGGCTATGTACTTCCGACTCAGAGCGTCTGCCACAATATTTCTTTTTCCCGGCGTATAGTCGATAGTCAAGTCGTAATCCTTAATCAGTTCCAGCCAGCGTCTCTGCCGCAAGTTTAGTTCCCTCTGCGTGAATAGATACTTGAGGCTCTTGTGATCGGTGTAGATCGTGCACGCTAGGCCATAGAGGTAGTGATGCCACAATTTCAACGCAAGCACAATCGCCGCTAACTCCAGGTGTGTGTGGGATAGTTCTTCTCGTGCGTCTTTAGCTGTCGGGAAGCAAAAGATATCACCTTGTTCCGCTACATCAGCACACACCCAAGCCCTGACCGGATACGTTGCTGGATATCTGGAAACCCTCCGTCCCTTCTGGAAGTACGAGTATCGGGGCAGAGACGAGCCGTTGCTTTAATTCTTGGAATGAAGCTTTGCAGTCGTCTGACCAGTCAAATGCGACTCCTTTCTGGGTGAGACGAGTCAGAGGCGATGCGATCTTCGCGAATTCTTTCACGAAGCGTCTATAGTATCCCCCTAAGCCAAGAAAACTTCGAATCTCGCTGACGGACGTTGGCCGCTTCTAATCGACAACGGCTTCAACTTTCTTGGGGTCGACCGCAATACCTTCAGCTAAAATGATGTGTCCGAGGAATGCGACGCTACTCAGCCAAAATTTACACTTGCTTTGCTTCGTAAACAACTGGTTTTCTCGAAGGGTCTGAAGCACGGTCCGTAGATGCTCAGTGTGTTGCTGCTTATTCTTCGAGTAGACGAGTATTGTTGACACAAAGTCATTGTCAACCAAATATTAATAACATTGACTAAATAATACTTATAATAATTCAATACGACACACGACGACTACATCCAGCTCAAGTCAGACGATAGCTCAGTTTTGCAATTTCAAGTCATTCTTGAGTCTGTATTTTTATATTTATTGAGTCTAGACTGATGTAAGCTGAGTTGTGCTGAGCTCTTGAGACTTAACCTATAACCTACCCAAAATCCATAAGCTCCACACATCCAAATAAGCCCATTGGACCTTAAGACCCATTCTGTGCTCTGGAGACAGACTTCGGGCCGAACTCTGCCTCCACACAGAGTTCGGGCCGAACTCTGTCCCCTAAAAATCAGCACCTTAATTTTTAGGGTTGGATGGTTGCTAGTTGTCCAACGGCCAAATATTTGAAAAATCCTACCAGAATTCTGGCCGAATTCTGCCTGCTAATATCCTATAAATAGGCCATGAATTCTCTCATTTTCATTCATCCAATCTTCTCTTCTCTTCTCTCTAAAGCTCAATATAAGCCATACCCTTCTTCATCTACTAGCCACAAGCTTCCTAATCCTCGAGTGCTCAGTATTTCTCAGTTAGGAGTCTTGTGCAAGAGTTCAAGAAGTCGCTTGGAAAATTCCAAGCATCGCCACTGCGATCCTTTGTAAGAAGTTGACGTGCTCTTCTGAAGAAAAGGCACGGGGTGTAACTACTATTTCACAAATAATTGATTTAATCCTGAGCTAGAGTTCTCAGGCTGGACTAGTCCTCCACGAGGAAAACCAGGTTAAAATCGGCTGTGTTTGCGTATGCTTTCTTGCTCCTTATTTATTTCCGCATTTACTCTGATTAATTTTAGATTGTGAAAGAGTTTAATTTTTTAATTTGCTATTATTGCTATAAACTCTATTCATCCCCCTCTAGAGTTGCCATCTGTTCTTCAATTGGTATCAGAGCTCTGTTCTCTCAACAAGGACTTACATCCTAGTGCTGATCCATGGCAACCACACAATCCTTGATTTTTAATCACAGTGAAGGGCAGTCCACTCATAGGCCTCCCCTATTTGATGGAACTAACTGCACATATTGGAAAACAAGGATGAGCTTTTATCTCAAGTTGCTAGACTTTGACCTGTGGACTATCGTCACTGACGGTTACAAAAAGCCCGCCAGAATAGTTGTCAATGGTGATCTCGTTAAGAAATCACATGACAAATATTTCGACGAGGAGAAAAAACAGGCAAGTCTAGACGCGAGAGCTATTAATGCTTTATTCTGTGCTATAGACAGGAATGAGTTCAACAGGGTATCTATATGCACCACATCTCACGAAGTATGGAGACTTCTAGAAGTGACGCATAAAGGAACCACCCAAGTCAAGGAATCAAAGATAAGCCGTCTCACTTAAGAATATGAGTCTTTTAAGATGAAGCCAAATGAGACGATCACGTAAATGTTCACAAGATTTCTCGACATCATCAACCCCCTGTCTTCGTTCGACAAACAATATTCAAATCACGAGAAGATTCGAAAGCTACTTAGGGGACTCCCAAAGATTTAGAATCCTAAGGTGACAGCCATCATCGAAGGAAATGATCTTACAACCATATCCATGGAGACCTTTATGAGAAAGCTGATGACTCATGAGCTTGACCTCAAGGACTTCGAAGAGCCTGCTTCTAAGGCTAAGGAGATCGCACTCAAAGCTCACCGATGGAGGGCTGACCCCGAAGAGACAGATGACGAGAACTCAGAAGGTGATGATCAAGCTCTCCTTGTCCGCAACTTTAAAAAATTTCTTCGCTTCAACCGAAGAAAGAAGGAACCACAAGAAGACGACGAAGAAGAGCCAACATGCTACGGTTGTAAGAAGACAGGACACGTCCGAAAAGACTGTCCATTCTTAAAGAAGAGCAACCGCTATGAGAAACCTTACAAGAAGACTTTCTCAAAGAAATATGCCAACATGAGCATTTGGCATGAAAGTGAAGCTAGTGACTCCGAGGAAGAAAAGGACTCTCCTCAAGATACTGCTAATGTGTGCCTAATGGCAACATCCGACAAGGTATCAAACGAAACTCTTGATGACTTCACTTTTGATAACTTGGCGATGCTTTCACCGATTTGCTTAATGATTACAAAAAGTTCATTGGTAAATACAAACATGCCAAGGACAAGATCAAAAGTCATGAAGTCGAAATTCAAAAACTTTCTTTACTGCTTGATAACATTAGAGACACTTCACCCACGGATATAACAGATGAGGTATCTAAGCTTAAAATTAGCTTACATGATGCTGAAGCATGCATTGAATAACAAACACAAGAAATCACAGCACTCAACACGGAGCTTGCAGAAGAAAAGAGTAGACACAAGATTTCTATTACTAAGATGCATGGTTTGAATGCTAAGGTTACTGAACTGCAAGCTGTCTCTAAGAAACTAGAGACTAAATTGGGAAAACAGGTTACTCAACCTCAAATCCAAGAGACACACAAAGCATGATACTTCTCATACTAGTCACCCACGTCATCCACCTACAACACGTAATCATGCTTACATATACACACACTTTCACAAAGCACACAAACCACATGCACGTAGAAATAACTATCATATGTCACAAAATCATCATGCTACATATAGATACAATCATCACCATGTTGCACAAAAATAGCATCACCATCACTCTACATATAGACATCATCACCATGCTACTCTATATAGACAATATCACCAAGACACTCCACATCACTCTATACATAATCATCATCACCATGCTAATTCTATATATCATCATACTTCTCCTCATCACTCTACTTATAGACATCATCAGCATGCTCCTAATATAAATAGGAATGCTATATGTACTTATTGTGGTTTACATGGACACATTTCACCACAATGTAGAATTAGAAGATTAGTAGATAGAAAGATATATGCATGGTTTCCAAAAACTAACTTTTCAGGACCCTCAAGAACTTGGGTACCAAAGGTCACATCTACTCTTGAGGTAGGTGGACCTTTCCTCCTCAACTAAGAGTAAGTGGATTCTCGATAGTGGATGCTCGCGGCATATGACGGAAGACGCAAATCTTTTCGCATTACTATCGATGAAGAGAGAAGGATATGTATCCTTCGGCAATAACCTAAAAGGTTATATTATAGGTAATAGTATTATTGGCTATCCTCCCTCTCCCGTAATAAAGGATGTCTGCCTGGTGACCGAGTTAAAACATAACCTGCTCAGCATTAGTCATCTTGCTGACCATGGATATGACATTAACTTTGGACAAAATAAATGCCTTATTTATGATAGGTCAACGGGAGACATTGCTTTTGAAGGGATAAGAGAGGATAATATTTATATTTTTTATTTTTTAGATACTAACAATGTAGGTAGATGCCTATATGCTCATAAGGACGAAAGATTATTATGGCACCGGCGTCTTGGTCATGCCAACATGGATACTATATCCAGGCTATCGACTAAGAAGCTAGTTAGAGGCTTGCCTGATATCACATTCAAAAAGGACACGGTATGTGCCGAATGTGAATTGAATAAGGCAACTAAATCTTTATTTCATTCTATAAACTCTGTAAGTACTTCTAGACCTTTGTAACTTCTCCATATAGATTTATTTGGCCCTAGTAGAGTAGCCAGTCTTGGTGGAAAACTCTACGCCTTTGTTATTGTTGATGATTTTTCTAGATTTACTTGGGTTTTCTTTCTTACAAATAAAAGTGATGCTATTTCAGTTTTCAAGTTTTTTGCAAAGAAATTTCAAAACGAAAAAGGCTACATGATTACTCGAATCTAAAGTGATCATGGAGGCGAATTCGAAAATTATGATTTTGAAAAGTTTTATGATTTTAATGGCTTTGATCATGAATTTTCTTGTCCAAGAACTCCTCAACAAAATGGTGTTGTGGAGCGGAAGAATAGGACTCTTGGCGATATTGCTAGAGTCATGTTGAACAAATTTTTACTTTCGAAATACTTTTAGGTTGAAGCTGTCAGTACAGCATGCCACATCTTAAATAGGGTGCTTATTCGTCCTATTACAAAGAAAACATCCTATAAGCTTTGGTTTGGGAGAACCCCAAATGTTTTTTATTTTAGAGTTTTTGGTTGTAGATGCTTTATCCTTAACACGAAAGACAACTTAGGCAAATTTGATGCCAAAGCTGACGATGGTATTTTCCTTGGCTATGCTGCCAAGAGCAAGGGATATAGAGTTTTTAACAAACGCTCATTAATTATGGAAGAGTCTACAAATGTGACTTTTGATGAAGATAACAGTGCAGCAGCTACTCTTGATGATGATGTTGAGCCATCAACTTCTACTCCAATGAATACCACAACCGAAACCAATTCTCTGGAGGGCTTGCCAAAGAAATTCTCTTTCAAGCCTTCACATCCAGAAAATTTGGTGATCGGTGAGGTTTCACGTAGAGTAACTACTAGATCATCATTAAGAGACTCTATTGCTAGCACTGCCTTTATTTCACAAATTGAGCCGAAAAATATTTTAGAAGCTTTCAATGATGAATTTTGGATTTTTGCTATGCAAGAGGAACTCAACCAATTCGAGAAGAGCCAAGTATGGGAACTCGTTCCTAGACCGACTAATCACTCGATTATTGGTACTAAATGGTTTTTAGAAACAAAGTGAATGAAGATGGTTTAGTCACACGCAACAAAGCTCGTCTAGTAGCCCAAGGATACAACCAAGAGGAAGGTATCGACTACGATGAGACGTATGCTCCTGTTGCTAGATTGGAATCCATTCGAATGCTTTGTGCAATTGTAAATTTTCAAAATTTTAAATTATTTCAAATGGATGTTAAAAGTGCTTTCTTGAATGGATTTATTAAGGAGGAAGTTTATGTGAAACAACATCATGGCTTTGAAAATCATAAATTTTTCGACCACGTGTTCAAGCTAAAGAAAGCGTTGTATGGCCTCAAACAAGCCCCTAGAGCTTGGTATGAACGGCTAAGCAATTTCTTGCTTGAGAAAGGTTTTTCAAAAGGGAAAATTGATACCACACTTTTCATAAAATCTTTTAAAGACACTATTCTTTTAGTACAAATATACGTAGATGATATTATATTTGGTTCTACTGATGAAACCCTTTGTCAAGATTTTGCCAAGTGTATGCAGACCAAGTTTGAGATGAGCATGATGGGGGAGCTCAACTACTTTCTTGGGCTGCAAGTCAAACAAATGTCAAGTGGAACCTTTATCTGTCAATCGAAGTATACAAAGGACATGCTAAAGAAATTTGACCTTGACAACGTCAAACCAATCAGCACTCCAATGGCTACTTCAACCAAACTTGAACCAGATGACAGCGGCAAACCCGTAGATCAATGTAAGTATCGAGGTATAATAGGCAGTCTACTCTATCTTACTGCTAGTCGCCCTGATATTATGTTTAGCATTTGCCTGTGTGCTATATATCAAGCAAATCCTAAGGAATCACACATGACCGCTGTTAAGCATATCTTTCGATACCTTAAGGGTACGGTTACAGTGGGCCTATGGTATCCCAAGTCAACATCATTTGACCTCATTGGTTACTCTGATGCTGACTTCGCCGGATGCAAGGTCGACCGTAAAAGTATGAGCGGTACGTGTCATTTATTAGGAAAGGCTTTAGTCTCTTGGTTTAGCAAGAAGCAGAATTCTGTCGCACTATCCACAACAAAATCTGAATACATCGCAGCTGGGCATTGTTGTGCACAAATTCTGTGGATGAAGCAAACTCTTGAAGACTACAACTTATCTTTCATGCATATTCCAATCTTTTGTGACAACACTGATGCTATAAATCTTACTAAGAACCCTATTTGTCACTCACGCACGAAGTACATTGAAATACGTCATCACTTTTAGCGTGATCATCAGCAAAATGGCACGATTAACTTAGAATTTATTGACACTGATCATCAGTTAGCAGATTTCTTTACAAAACCATTATCCGAAGAGCGCTTCAATTTTCTTTGTCGTGAACTTGGAATTTTAGATGAAGTTGTTGTAAATTAAAATAAACCTGCATAAATATCGAGTATATATTGATTCTCTTATGATGAACTTGCTATGGGTACAAGCCGAAAGGGCCCTTCTGACAACAAGGCATAAAAACCTAAGCGACACGGTGCACTAGTCCTCAGGACTACCGCTAGCTGGGATCCGGCCCCTGCAGCTAACCCATGGCAGCTTCAAAATATTGAATTGTGATATAATTCTTTGTTTATTATACGGTTCATTTTTATTTATCATATGCTGAAATACTATTTTTTTAACTTCATATTGCTGCTTCGAGTTCACTTTCTGTTATTCATTTGTTTACTTCTTGGATCTTTTCTTGTATTTATACTCTTGTCTTATTTTGGTCTTTCTTACTTAACCATTTTTTTATATCAGCCTGATTCCTATTCTGTGACCAGGATCCGGAATTCGGGCCGAACTCTGCCCTTACCAGAGTTCGGGCCGAATTCGATCTGGCTGTCCCAGAACCGGGAACAGCCTCAGCCGTTGATCCTATTTTAGATCCAATTTTTTGCTCCAACCTCTTGAAACCCTTCCCATATTTTTGGGTTCTCCTCCCTCTTCTTCTTTATTACCACCTTTTCTACTTCTCAAACACCTTTCTCTCAAAACCCTAACCCTAATTTCTTCCTTCTAGAGCTCTTTTCTTCCCCAAACTCAAGGAGAAGGCCTCTTTTTCAATTCTCCTTCATTGTTCATCACTAGTTTGAGGTTTAATTTCATACTTTTCTATATCTCAAATTTCCTTCATTGTCTTTATTGTATGGCTCCACGTTTGTTCAATCACGGGAAGAGACTTCGGACCGAGGGAGCATCCTCGTCGAATGCTCCTCCTCACGTTGAACCGACCGTTGCACCACCCGTTGCACCGGCCGTTGAACAACAACCAACAATCCATCCGTTGTTCAATCCTCCACGTCCGCATGATCCAAACACTTTTGACGACCGAATTTTTGTATCACTAGACGCATCAAATGATTGGTTTAGTGATTTTCAGACACGTCCGGTGTTTGCGGGACACCCCATCAACTTTACTATATTCTCACAATATGATGCACTTTTTCATGACCTTTGACTTGATGAACTTGTTACCACAAATTCGGTCATTTATCGTAGTGCTATTCAAATATTCTACTGCAACCTCACCCATGATGATACACATATTTATTCACGGGTTGCGGGAATTGATATCTCTTTTGACGATTTCGAATTGGCCGAATATCTTGAACTCCAAGAGCCTAATTCTTGGGAAAAGCTTGTTGAAGCTCGATCTTTCCAATTTCCCGAAGGGATTTCACTTGAAAGCTTCAAGGACGACTTGTGTAGTCCTAACACACGTCCTCGTAAGCTTTTGGCTAAATTTCTCAATCCCTATTTCTATGAACTTCATCGGATCATTTTCAATACCATTCTACCCAAAGCGGGTTCCACCGATAAAGTCACTTATTTTGAAATCTCGGTATTGTATCATCTCCACTTCCATGTTCCCTTTAATCTTCCACGCACAATGATGGATTGGATGATAAATTGTTGGAAGAAACCAAGATCTTTGGTTTATGCATTATACCTTCCTATGATCTTTCGTGCATTTTATGTACCCCTTGATGAGTGTCCATTCTTACCTGCCCCTGCCTTCCTCTCTAAGACAAGGAGGCTTCAGGCGGCCGTTGGCTCACCAGTCGTGTCTGAGCATTCTGATGATGAGCCAGATGCCCCTCCTCTTGGACAAGATCCTCCTCCTCCTCCTGCCACTCTCGAGTCTCTTCGGACTATGCTCCGAGATCGCTTCACCTTGGAGGACGATCGTTGGACTCAGCTGGATTACCGGACCACCTTGCAGATGAGTGCTATCAGCAACTCGCTGCATGATATTCGGTATTCCATGTCTCGCCATCCTTCCATGCTCATTCATATGGAGCGAGATCCCGATCGTGAAGGCTATCGTATCGATAACCCTTGGGTCATTCGCTACTTGGATCCAGATGCAGCCTTCGTGGACCCTCGTCGCTTCTTTACTGATCCATCGGACGACGCTGGGCCTTCACGAGCTCGATGATGGATATGGACTGCTCCCTGCTACTGAGGATCATAGATTATAGTTTATGCATTTTGATTTTAGTTGCTTTTCTGTACTTGGTTTGTATTAGACTTATTATGGGTTGTGTTCTTTTGAGACTTTGGTAGTTCTATCAGTTTATGTCTTTTCTTCTATTATGACGCTTGAGACATTTGGTCGTTATATCAGTTTATATGCAGTTTCTTCTCTTATCTTTTGGTGTGCTTGCCAGTTATTACTTATCTTATATTGCTAAATGCCAAAAGGGGAAGATATGTATATTCTATATTCTTTTTGTCTATATGTGCTTTTGGAAGAATGTTCTTATCAGGCCAACAAGATGCATTGTTTACGGGGGAGCTATTTTTAAGCTCGGCACTGATTATGGGGGAGCTATGCCTTTTGTCTTTACATGTGTCCAGGTATGAATATTGAATATACAACTATTATTTTGTCAATTATCAATATGGGGGAGATTGTTGACACAAAGTCACTGTCAACCAAATATTGATAACATTGACTAAATAATACTTGTAATAATTCAATACGACACACGACGACTACATCTAGCTCAAGTCAGACGACAGCTCAGTTTTGCAATTTCAAGTCATTCTTGAGTCTGTATTTTTATATTTATTGAGTCTAGACTGATGTAAGCTGAGTTGTGCTGAGCTCTTGAGACTTAACCTATAACATACCCAAAATCCATAAGCTCTACACATCCAAATAAGCCCATTGGACCTTAAGAACCATTCTGTGCTCTGGAGACAGAGTTCGGGCCAAACTCTGCCTCCACACAGAGTTCGGGCCGAACTCTGTCCCCTAAAAATCAGCACCCTAATTTTTAGGGTTGGCTGGTTGCTAGTTGTCCAACGGCCAAATATTTGAAAAATCCTACCAGAATTCTGGCCGAATTCTGCCTGCTAATATCCTATAAATAGGCCATAAATTCTCTCATTTTCATTCATCCAATCTTCTCTTCTCTTCTATCTAAAGCTCAATATAAGCCATACCCTTCTTCATCTACTAGCCATAAGCTTCCTAATCCTCGAGTGCTCAGCATTTCTCAGTTAGGAGTCTTGTACAAGAGTTCAAGAAGTCGCTTGGAAAATTCCAAGCATCGCCACTGCGATCCTTTGTAAGAAGTTGACGTGCTCTTCTGAAAAAAAGGCACGGGGTATAACTACTATTTCACAAATAGTGGATTTAATCCGGAGCTAGAGTTCTCAGGCCTGGAATAATCCTCCACGAGGGAAACCAGGTTAAAATCGGCTGTGTTTGCGTATGCTTTCTTGCTCCTTATTTATTTTCGTATTTACTCTGATTAATTTTAGATTGTGAAAGAGTTTAATTTTTTTAATTTGCTATTATTGCTATAAATTCTATTCACCCCCCTCTAAAGTTGCCATCTGTTCTTCAAGTATGTCGTCGATGAAGACTACTACGAACTTGTCGAGGAATGGTCGGAACACCCGATTCATTAAATCCATGAAAGCAGCAAGGCTGTTCGTTAGGCCGAACGGCATTACCAAGAACTCGTAATGGCCGTATCGAGTACGAAAGGTAGACTTCGGCACATCGTCCGGCTTGATCTTGAGTTGATGGTAACCCGAATGCAGATCAATTTTAGAGAACATCGTGGCTCCTTGAAGCTGATCAAACAGATCGTCTATGCGGGACAAGGGGTATTTGTTCCGGACGGTGGCTTTATTCAGCTCGCAGTAGTCGATACAAAGACGCATAGAGCCATTTTTTTTCTTGACAAACAGTACAGGCGCTCCCCATGGCGAGACGATGGGTCGGATGAATCCCTTGTCGAGCAACTCTTGTAGCTGCACCTTGAGTTCTTTAAGCTCTGCAGGGGCCTTTCTGTACGGGGCTTTCGAGATCGGTCGAGTGTCGAAAAATGTATCGATAGTGAACTCAATCACTCGATCGGGCGGTATGCCGGACAGCTCGTCCGGGAACACATCGGGGAATTCTGCCACAACGTCGGTCTGACCCGCGTTTGCACCATCCTGTCGCATGTCTCGAACGGAAGCTAGATAACCTTCGCACCCGGAATGCAGCATCCGTCGAGCAGATATTGCGGAGATCACCATGCAGGTCGGCGATGCCTTACCACACGAGTAGCAAAATTTAGGCACTCCAGGTATGCAGAATGTGACCCTCTTTTCAGCACAGTCTATGGTTGCGTTGCACGGACCGAGCCAATCCATCCCCAGAATGATATCGTAGTCCTTAATATTTAGAACTATCGCATCGAGACTGACCTTTTGACCACCTATACAGATGATTCCGTCTCCGCAGACTACATTTACAAGTAGTGGCATGCCCGACGGTACGTTAACCGTGAGATCGAGGCCCAGTAGTGTCAAGGAGAATTTGTGCTCGGCGACAAAGTCCGCCGGTATAAAACTATATGTGGCACATGAATCAAACAATACACGAGCAGGTTTATTATTGAATTGTAGTATACCTGTCACGATTGTATCAGATGCGAACGCTTCGTCGTGAGTCATGGCATAGACGAGGCCCTGAGCATTGGGGCGACGGTCTTGGCTATTCTGTTGTGCGGTCGGTGGTACCCGAGGTGCTTGGCCTCGGTTTTGTTGGTATTGGTGGGGGCGCTGGTTTGACTTCTCGGGGCAGTCGCGTAAGATAGGGTCTTTTCGGCCGCACGCGAGGCACGCACCGTTCTTCGATCGGCACTCGTTGATCAAGTGCCCCACTTTGTGGCAGAAAGTGCAGACTACTCGATCCTTCGTCTGGTTGTCGCCTTCGTTGTCGCGGTTTTGACGCTTATGTGCATTGTTGCCTCCCGTATTACTATAGCGTTTGTTATTAAAGTGAACAGCGCCGGTAGTAGTAGGAGGATACAAGGACTCCAGACGGATGACGTGGTTGAGTTTCTCGCCCACAGTTTTGTATTCACCCACCGAAACGTGAGCGCGGATAGTAGAACGTAGACCCACTTCAAATCGTCGAGCTCGACTTGCAGTGGTAGGTAAGAAGTCTCCAGCAAACTTCGCCAGTTTGTTGAATTTGGCCGCATATTGTCGTACCGTCATATTCCCTTACCTTAACTGCATAAATTCGTCTTATTTTCCCTGTCGTACGGCTGCAGAAAAATATTCAGTCTCAAACGCCTTTTTGAAAGTCGTCCATGAGATCGCCGCCGTCTCTTCTTCACGTCGAATAGCCCGCTTCTGCACAGCCCACCAATCGTGTGCGTTCATTCGAAGTAGAAGTTGAGCACACGCGACTTTCTTTGAGTCCTCGACACCCAGAAGCTGGAACTTATCTTCCAGCTCCTCCAACTAGTCGATCGCCACCGAGGGATCTTCTGTACCGTTGAAGGAAGTGCGGCAGGTTTTAGTGAATTTTGACACGTCGAAGTTAGAACTTCTCGGTGCCGCAGGTGAGAGCACGGGCGCCTCTTGTTCAGCTTCGTTAGATCGAACCGCAGGCTGGGTCACGGCAGGTGTCATCGTTAAATTGTTGTTTTTGCCCACGACCGACTTTACGATTTGCTAGAGGGTATTCAGCTGCTGCTGCTGTAGCTTGAATTGAGCTTCGAACCGATTCTCAAATTGGGTATGACGAGCCTCTGCTTGCTGACGATAGAGCTTGTTTTGACGTTGCAGCATTTTAAGCATTTGCAGCATACGTTGCATCGGGTTGCCGGAAGGTCCGGCTGCGATAGGCGTCATTCCCGTTGGGTTGACGGAATGCTCGGGTCTGGAAGCACTCAAATCGCTGGAAGCGCTCGTCTCGTCTTTCGCCTGAGCTCCCATAACTGCAGGAAAAAGAAAGGCAACTCTCGTTAGTTTCAGAAAATGTCCTGGGTTCGACGTATGGAACAACTCATCTCATCGACACGAGGTCAACGGTTGGAGACTAGAACTCGACATTGGAGGCCAAGGACGTAAAGTCGTGCTCTGATACCATTATGTCACGCCCCGATTCCGTCGAATGGATAGTCGTCCCTCGGGCGTGATACCATACGAACCTAATTTGCGATCGCACAAGACATAGTCATAAGGTAATCCGAGACACAAGATCTAAGAGAGTACACAGACAAATTGATTCACACAATAAGTAAAGAAAACTTGATCTTTATTGATAATGAACATCTTTTACAGACTCCGATACACGACTCATTGTCTCACGGGCTACAACATGACCCGATTACAAAAGAATGTCGATGAGATAGCTGTTCCATACATTGCACACATCTCTCAATATACACAAAGTACTCCAGTGACCTGGATGGGAGGGATACTGAGTCATCTTTCTTGGACTGTCGAGAGCCTTCAAGAGTGGAGTCGCAGAGAAAGTCTTCGATGCACGGTCGAAGCTTCAAAAATCATGAACGTCGCAGAGCTAGTTGGCACGTCCTTCCTGGTTTGCGGGACCTGCAAAGAGCGAGGATCAGCACGAACACATGTACTGGCGAATGACTAATTAAATCCAAGCTCTGCATTTGATTCAAGAAGTTTCGTAAACATGTTAGCTAGATATTTCAATGATCTTTCTAACCATCCTGCTCGAATTGTTTGTTAACATGTTTTGAGGCAAGCATATGAAACTGTATAACATTAAGCAACTATCATATTCATTTCGTGTCCCGTGCACTTGTTAAGCAGTAAAAAGGGGTGTGAAGGCTAATGGAAATGTCAAGCCATTGCGGACTATAGCTGGGTTAGACGGCGACCCTTTCGCGTCGGGTAGCAAGCCCTGTGCGAAAGTTCCCGCCTAACTTGCGCCGATGAAGGGCTGGCGCTTGCTATAAACATGTTCCTCCCGGGCCGAATCGTTCTCTTGGCCTAGGTAACCGTTCAAGGAAACTACACCTTGTCGACAAGTTGTCCAATGATCGTTTTGTTTACTTAGGCGTATTGTTGCGATAAACGTTAATTGATTCATTCTTTGCTTTGTATAGGCTAAGTAGATTTGCATAAAGAACATGTTTTCCATTTTCAAATTGGCAGTTTGATAGCAAGTGTTTTATGAAGAATTGTGCTACGATTTCTTTGATTCTGCGCTATCATGACAAGTATTCATTTTACTTCACATATTGAGTTTTGAAGTAGAGGGGCGAGGCGAAGGAGGTTAGCCACTCGCCTTAGCCTTGCTTCAAGTAAGTGACCGGTTGGCTGTGCTGACATCGCCTACGCGATCACCTGCAATCGCATAAGCAACTGATTAGAACACTGTATAATTTAAAGAATTTCGATATGAATACAAAGCTCGAAAACGCAAGTCACAAAAACTCATTCGGAAAACATTTACGAAAACGCATTTACGAAAACCAAAGCCAAAGCCAAATCAAGTGCGGCATGAAAATCAGAGCAACGGGAGGTCTCTCCCGACTCAGCCGCAGAGCCAATCCTCGAGGCGCAACCCGCTGAATATGGGACTTGGTTCCGAAGAAGTGTCACGACCCGCACCCGCTTTTCGGATATGAGACGTGTCCAAGCCAGCCTACGCCGCAGAGTCGGCGGTAGAACGCTGTCAAGCCCGCAAGAATAATTGCTCAAAGTAAACATTTGCTGCTCATTCATATTTCTAAATTTGTTACAATATTTATAACATTTATAATTGAAGAGAATACAAGATTTTACAATTAACGAAATTGAATACAACTGCTATCTATTTCTAGGTTGACCTCAGCATACCCAAGCCTTCCAAATGCTAACAGTGATCGCAGCTAAACCTAAAAAATGTTGGTTTCCAGTCTGGAATGGAACAAGTATACAAACCGACGACAATGTAAAATCACAATAGAATTAACAAGACATGAAAATAGCATATAAGAGATGAAAAGTAGAAAGATACTGATGACATGGCACGGTAGAGATGAAAAGAAAAATAAAAGACATCTACCTAGGTGGTGTGAAATATCCGTTTCGACATGTGAACGGTTAGGGGATAAATCAAGCACCTGTACGTATCGTGCACAGGTGTATTGTTCAGGAATAGACATCATGGGATAGTTCTGGGTAGTTCACATGTCTACTAAGATATTTTCCCTCCCGACTACTCCGTGTGACAAACGTGTCAACAAGCAGCAAGATATATATATAAACATAAAATAAAAAGACTACTATGAATCGAAAGCAATCAGAAAGTGCACTTGCCTGAGGTCCTTAGCTGACGAAACCAATAATAATATACCACTCAATGAGCCACAATCAGTCAACACATGCAGAAATCTCCAGATGCTGAAATAAATAGTACCAACGTTCTCAGAATAGTCAAATTAGCTAGGATTGCCTGTCCTTAAGTCCAATTCTGGACACAGGGGTAAAATGGTAATTTCGGGGAAAACCGATGTCCGCTGTTGGACCCGCTTTGTACCGAAAAGCGTGCCAGAGTCAATAATCTCTAAAGTCATCAAACTATATGCCAATAGGTCCGATTTTTTTATACGAACCCAACCATATGTCCAAAGTTGGATTTCGACGGGTCGTGCACAAAATCGCCCGTTGAGTGGGACCGTGGGGCCCCAAAACGGTGTTCCGATTCAACTGTCTCAGAATTGGACCAAACTTGGCATACAGGACTGTCACGCCCCAGAACCAGAATACTAGAGAGCGGGGGTAGACATAGCCAGCTACGTATATTGAAATAGAATACATCTCAACTATACGGTCACGGCTGTCTAGATATGAGGGTTTACTACAAGCCAACAGTCTCTTAAGGTCAAGCCTATTGTCTCAATCTCAAGCAAGTAATATAATTACAAGATGTATGATCATTAAATATACAATAAAAGGCGTCCCAAATATTACATATCAGCTGATCATGAAGCTAGTCGTACAAAATATTAGGACTAGCAAGAGTTTAAGTCATACATGATCAACCCTAGGATTTGTTAATCATGTTTACAGCCCGTAGGCAGACAGAAAGTAAAAGTGCATCGAGCTAACAGGTGCTCGTCGGCTAAATGCCTCAAAAGAATAAATTTACAATAGAGTGAGCGAAACAAAATAGAAAACCCACTCGTAGCCCGGGTTCCTTCTAGTCGCCACCATTGGGCTGGAAGCTTGGTAGATCCTCGGGAGCTGCTCCGAAATCTGGCCACACAAAACCAGCTGGGTCAACCCCAGAAAGAGCAAGTGCCACAAGGGGGCCACGAAATAAGAACAAAAGCCAGCAATCAGCACAGAAAACTAATATTAAAACTAAATTACGAAAACATGTCAGGATGATATACGACGAGATAACCATAGAACTATTCCGATAGCCAGGTTACAACCCGTAAACCAAACAAGGACCGGGGTTGTAACCCTTCATCTGAACAGAGCTTGGTTTCCCACCATTTATCGGCAAGATAATAATGCAAGAAATCAAGACAGAAAGCAATCTTGTACTGGATCAAGACATGGCTAAGCTGGTTACACCTCATTCAATCAATCACGGCCAAGCAGATACTACGGCTTACTACTTTAACTAACTAGGATTATCACAGGCCTAATTACTAACAAGATGCAGTGAGATTGCTCCACAGCCACAAGCCCTACAGACCATCCAGGCTACCCAGGACGAAAGATTAGGGTTGAATTCAGGTGGGTACATCGCCCGGGAGACAAATGTACCCTTAGGTGACTTAGAGGGTGCAACACTCGACGGTGTGCTGGAAATGTGCCCTACTCGACGGCAGGCTACAGATCCCAAGAGCGCCCAGGTAACGGGATTGCCTGTAGCTGTGTCATCTCTTCATGACTACTAAGTTATTCTAGTTATTAACCTTAATCCATTTTAGTAGGTACTCCTGACCGTGGTACTCAGGAGTCCTATCCTAGACATGATGCAAGACTGGATAACTGGATTAACAAGCAAGCAAGAAGGAACCACCCACGGTGTCAAGGCAAGTCAAGTTAAGTTATCAAGAAAATCATGCCAGGGTACTTGTCAGGAGTGCGCCACGACGGGCCACTATCATGTCAGGTCGGTCATGTCAGGAGTGCACCACCACGGGTCACTGTCGTGTTATGCTAGTTCCTTGTCATACCGTGCCATGTACAATAGTCATTCCAAACATATTAAGTAAAATCAAGTTCATGACAAAAGGCGTAAGGATATAAAATGGGCATGAAATATCTAATAAAATATCAATATATAGGGCTATAGAAAAGCCAAGCTAAAAGAAATAAAACCAAAACTCCAAGGGTCAAGGGTTAAACAAGGGGTCAGGGGAGCAGCGTACGAAAAGTCACGCACGCTGAAAGAGCCGCGTACGTGAAAGTCACGTGCGCTACAGAGCAGTGTGCGTGAAAAGTCACGCACGCTCAAGAAGCAGTGTGCGTGAAAGTCACGCACGCTACAGGGAGCAGTGTACGTGAAAGACACGCACGCTGAGGGCAGCATAGGTGAAAAGTCACGCACGCTACAGGGAGCAGCTGCGTGAAAAGTCACGCACGCTCAAGGGAGCAGCTGCATGAAAAGTCACGCACGCTCAAGAGAGCAGCTGCGTGAAAAGTCACGCACGCTCAAGAGAGCAGCTGCGTGAAAGTCACGCACGCTCAAGGGAGCAGCTGCGTGAAAAGTCACGCACGCTCAAGAGAGCAGCTGCGTGAAAAGTCACGCACGCTCAAGAGAGCAGGCTTCCAACAGGAAGCGTACTCAAGCCTGCGTATGCAGCGCTAAAGAGCGCGCGTAGCTAAACAGCTCTGCACACTGCTCACTGTCTTCTCCAAACAGCAAGAATACATGGCTGAAACCAAAACTTCAAAAGTTCATAACTTGGCCATCCGAACCCCAAATCCGGATTTTCAAGGCTCCAACTGGAGTAAAACTGAAAGCTCTTCCACATAGAAACATCAAAACCCACAGAACTCCAACCAAAGTGGATCAAAACATACAAAATCCGAAAACAGGAGAACTTAGATCTACAACAATAGAGGCTCCAAATCACAAAAACCCAAGAACTAATGTTGATCTCTATGTCCTAAACTAGCAAATGGACTAAGAAAATATGGTTCTCATGTAGTGACAAGATGCACTTGCCTAATGGTTGGGGAGTTGTGTGGAGGAAGAAGAAGAAGAAGAAGAAGAAGAAATTAAATGATGGTTATGAAGAGAGAGAAGAGGTTGGTGGAGTTATAAAGAGGGTGTTGTGGTGTGTTGAGGGTGGAGTATAGGTTAAGGTGCTCCATGCAAAAAAACCGAACCAGACCAACCCAATAAAACCGAGCCATGAGAAAACCCAAAATACGAGAAATACCGAAATTCCACAGGCTGAGAAAAATAAAAATACATGCCAAAATCCAGATACGAGTATAAATACGAAATATGAGAAAATACGGAAAATGATGGTGACAAGGACCAGAAAAATGATACGGTCCTGCTGGCGTAAGTTTCGTCTCGATCTGACGAGCGTGCACGAAGTAATTGGAAAACTTACACAGAGGCCGATACGGTAAATTTCGACGAATACGCATTAAATTCGTCGCACACACGCGACCAATTTGAATTCCGTCAAAGCCCACACGACCACGAAGCCGTTACTCACCTTTTGATGCTTTCGTTTCGCGACCATGTCGCCCGGTTTGGCAGGACGTACGTGGTATCGGAGGATTTTTCCTATTTTCTATATTTTGAAAACATATTTTTGTTGAAGTTTGAAAGTTGATTTCTTTGCACATAGTTGATAAAATTCGAAACTACAAATTAGGTTATGAAGTCCTACATGTTGTCTTCAAGTCTTTTCAGAGGGTTTACCAAAATGGTCGCTGGATTGATCGGGATTGATCCTTCAACATGGGAGTTTGGACTGGATTTTACTCTATTTGTAAGCAGGTTTTTCCGAGTTTTGGCACTCGATTTACCACGCGTACATCACTAAATAATTACATCTACTTGAAGGGAGACAAAGAAGGTTAGGTTAGGTATGCACCTGAAGAAACAGCTCGTCGAATGATCGATCGGGCACGAAGAATTTGTACGACGAAGTTGCACTGTCCGATGCACGCAGCTGTTGTTCCATTCCGCGCACGTGTGCGCGCACGGCATCCATGGCCGGCGGCGCTGGCCGCGCACAGCGGTGCTGTGAGCGTGGGGTGGCCGCCCAGGTGTTGGCGAGGGTCGTGGGGCTTCGGTTTCGCATTACGGTTTAGGTTTTGAGACTCCCTTTCTGTCGAACTTATGTATAAGCTCTATTAGAGCCGATGTGGTTGGGTTGGAAGCCTGTTGGGGGATTTTGGAATGGCTGAGTTCTCTTAATGTGGGTCCTGGCCGGTTTGAGGGGTGGAGCTGGGCTCTGTTGTTTTGCTCGGGTTGCTGACCCATGGTTAGGCCGGGCTGGCTTGTGAGGGCTCGACACACAACAACAGAACCGTGAAGGAATATGGTCCATTTCAATCAGGGTTAATTAAGTCAACACAAGTAATGGAGGGCCATTCGTGGTCCATATGGGCCATATCAGTTCAGGATGGGGATTATTTGTTCTTCTTTTTCTTTTACTACTTCTTTTTTTCTTTTTCCATTTTCTATTTTCTTTTAACTATATATATATATATATATATATATATATATATATATATATATATTTATATATATATATATATATATATATATATATATATATATATATATATATATATATATAAAATATATATATATATATATATATATATATATAGATATATATATATATATATATATATATATATATATATACATACATATACACACACGTATATCTATATATATATATATATATATATATATATATATATATATATATATATATATATATATATATATATATATATATATATATATATATATAAACATACACACACGGACATACGTATTTCTATATATATAATTATAAATTTTGAATATATATATATATATATATATATATATATATATATATATATATATATATATATATATATATATATATATATATGCCTATATAATAAAATATGTATATGTAAAGGTGAAAGTGAATTATAAGTGTATACACATATATTTTTTCAAAAATGCGACAACATAATAATATAAAAGCATTTATCTAATTTCTAAGATTAGAATACCGATTCAGTAACAATAAATAAATTTATTTAATCACCACAAAATAATAAAATAATTACTAATTATTTATTTATAAAATCTAATAATCATCGTTTGAATCAATTAAATAATAAATAAAATATTTCTAAATTTTCGGGAAGGGGAGCTACAAATCTACCCACCTTAAAAATAATTTCGTCCTCGAAATTCTAATTCATAACAATTCCTTAGAATTCAAAAGAAAGTCTACCTTAACCCTAATCTTCTTAAATTAATTCCTCAAAATATTTTATATACTCCTCCTAGCCATTTTATAACTCCGGATACTTGAGGACTTCTACCCACCTTTGGTCACACTACTCCCTCAAAAGTAAAATCTTATAATCTTCTAACTAGTTGCTAACCAGTCTATTAACAGATATCTACTGCGTGAGGCATCTAGAAGCTTTTCTTATCTATCAAGCAACTCAAGATTTAACAGGCAACAGGTTTACACAAGTAGCTAAGAAATATTGATAATTTCTAGTAAGCATGGCCATTCGTCTCTCCGAAATAGGAAGGAATAGAAGATAAGGAAGAATAACCAAGAGCGAACATAAAGTTTCAAGAGCGGTAGAGTGTATCCAATGATGCAGATAGAAAGAAAGTTTACGAACCATTGCCTTATTTGCTAGATTGGGCTACTCTAGTCCAGTATTTCGATAAATCGAAGAACCCTTTTGTTTTCTTTGAGGGGCTTGCAATCCATGCAATACAGAAATTCTGTTCTCGAAGTTCTAAACAAGATTCCAAAATAGAATAAAATTTGAGAAATCAAGATTGTGATCTTTTTCGTGGTTATTTAAACAACACACGAGCAAGGAATATAAATGCAATACAAGATCGTATCGCGACTTCTAGGTAGATGGGATAAAGGTTACGAATGGATTCACATTCTAAGGGGTGAAGATTACATAATAGATACAGGGGCCGATTTCAAACAGTTCGATTTTATAGACCAACTATGGGGGTTTGTCTGGATGGGTTTTACTGGGACTTAATGGGTTTCCTATTTGGATATCACTCATTGGTTGGATGAACCTTGGATCTCAATTTATATGGACTGAACAAGATCCCAAGATAAAATTATGTCTACTAGGTTAGGGTAACCTAGAATAGGCTTTAACTCAAGTGGTTGAGCTAGTTGCCAGTCAGGTTGGTTAGCTAAGTTCCCAAAATCCAAAATGCGCCTTCGGTGACTTTTGTGTTTAAGTAGCATCAGAGGCCTCTATCAAGTGGCATACTAGTGGCGTATGCGTAGTGGGCTTCGAGTAGATCACCACCACATATTGGGTCGAAGGAATTGAGTCAAGGTTGAAGCTCTAGTGGAAGTCGGGAAATATACCGGTATTATGGTAAGGGTTATAGCTAGTCATTTTTACCTGAAAGTCGTACCATAAAAATAGAGTACAAGAGGACGTGTTTGAGTGGGACATTATATACCTAGATGAAGGTGGATTGTCTAGAGCTTGCATATAAAATTTGTTGGAAGGTAATAGCTGGTCTCGTGCTCCGAATATTAATGACACGGCCGAGGACACAAATGATCTAAATGAAAAGTGGGAGTCCATGGGGCACTAACTATCATCCTGATGGAATTTATTCTAATCAATCGGTAATCCTTGTATATCCTAAAATTTTTAGAAGGCTTACAGTCTACCCACCTTAGAAGCTAGGACAGGGTTTTAGGAATAATGAGGTTAAAAAATTTCAAAGTTCGGATATTACACCTCGACTCTTGTTAATAAAGAATAAGGCACGACGTATTGGGATATGGTAGATACAAGTCAAGTCAAGGGTCGTTCCTCAATAAATAGAAAACGAGTGCGTGTGCAATGATACATAGTCGATAAAATAGAATGACCTACTCGTCCACAGTATACATGAGTTGTCGACGGGGTAACCGACTCTAAGGCACATTATATGAAAAGATTTCTAATGACTGGGTCGTAAATTTCTATTTGTGTCAAACCTGCCAGACTATTGTCACAAGGGTTCTAGTTAAAGCAAGCTTCAAATAATTGATTAGAGGCCTACAACATTTGGTTTCTGGAGAATAGGTAGTCTCCTAGGTTGGCATTTAATCAAAGGAAAGATCCTAATCATTCTCAGACTCTAATGACTGGAAGATCAAGATAGTAGGTTTAGGGTCGCAAAGAGGACGAGTAACTTAAGGCAAGGTTCTGGTCACCTGGTTGGCCGATGGTAGTTACCCTTGTGTATACAACCATCATAGCCATGGGGATACCATGTATCTATCTATCAATTATGAGATTTCGTCTTTCCAATCAGTGAAGGACAAAAAAATAAAGAGTTCAAGAGAGATGTCACTGAACACAATTACATGATTCAAGGGCGAATGCATAATTCAAGAGAAATTGTCAAAACAATTGCAGATGAGATCCTAGAGACATCTACATCTCAATCCACGTAGGGTAATTAGATAAAGAGCGAACCAAATGCATCATAGTTGATCAGACCGTAACACAATGATTCTGATTGGACAATATGTTAGTGGGCGTCCCCAATAAACATATGTCTCGAATCAAGCTCGATAAAAGAGTAAGCTTGTAAAAACTAGGCTGTAATAGCAGCATTGGTCAAGAGAGTCAAAATATAAATATGCGAGATTTTTGAAAGGAGGAATAAGTAGTTCGAGTTTTGAGAGAATCAAAACCTTACCTGGTATTCTAGCCTATACAGTCATCCTATTATCTACCTATCCATACGGCCTTGGTCGACTAATGGGTTATGGAACTCTAGATTCTATATTCTAGGTAAACCTACTAGTGTCAGTAAATTACCTCGTCAATAGATCACCAGGACCACAAAATATTAGGTTGGGAGACATGCTACTCAACTTACAGAACTTACACTAGTATTGGCTTTGAATCTAGGGTCATACAGGACAGTCCCTATCCCCTATAGTATCCTAAGTTGGTAATCACATCTGAAGTCATTTCACCGAGAATTATGCCTCGCCTGTATACTCTGGCTGTAACAAACCCTTGGTCCCGTGATTCAGGTGTGATAAGCCATCAGGTGCTCTACTTTAAATTGACACAAGGGTATCTAAGATCTAAAGAGGTCAACGAGGACATAGTTTTAGCATTGTTCCATAGACTACGATTCCTAGAAATAATTTCCATTCGATGGGCTGTGCCTCGCCAGTGCGCTGCTAGCTGGCCATTGCAGTCGTAAAAATTACTCCAACTATATTCCTAAGAACCTCAAGGGCTGCTAAAGGTTTAATCTAATTGACTATGATAGAAAGCGTAAACACCTGCCTGTAAGTCTCAATCCTTAAAGTAAAAGGTTGACCGGGGAAATAACTGACGACAAGGAAAATAAGAACATCCTAACATTTATCTCATATATATTTCAAATGGTTGAGGGAAAAACTTTGAATCAATCTACCTCGAGATTCATATAGGAATAACATAATCAGAAATTATAAACTAACTCCTTACAGCAAAAGAGAATTTAAAATAGAAAATTCTAACTTATGATATAAGATTTATATCTAATACAGCAAAAGAAAGTTAAACAGTTTATCAAAATTAACGCCTTAATTCTAGGCAAGTCTAACATACCAAGAGAATAGTATATCCACATTTGATCACATTGTCATATCAAAAGTAATAGCGTACCTATAGGGATCTAGCAAGCTATCTAAATTTCATGGCCTATGTAATAACCTTAACTACTCAACGGTCAATTTGAACAAGGGACTCCTAGTCTTAGTTATTCTCCTAAATTATTTTAATCCTAGTTTGTGAATGAGCATTTCCTGTTCGCAGGCTTGCAGTAGTACGACTAATATGATACTACCACGAGTTCGCACAATTTGTGAAAACGGACCTGCAGGGGCTACCACAAAAACTTGTCACGACCCGCACCCATTTTTCGGATACGAGACATGTCCAAGCCAGCCTACGCCGCAGAGTCGGCGGTAGAACGCTGTCAAGCCCGTAAGAATAATTGCTCAAAGTAAACATTTGTTGTTCATTCATATTTCTAAATTTGTTACAACATTTACAACATTTATAATTGAAGAGAATACAAGATTTTACAATTAATGAAATTGAATACAACTGCTATCTATTTCTAGGTTGACCTCAGCATACCCAAGCCTTCCAAATGCTAACAGTGATCGCGGCTCAACCTGAAAAATGTTGGTTTCCAGTCTGGAATGGAACAAGTACACTAACCGACGATAATGCAAAATCACAATAAAATTAACAAGACATGAAAATAGCATATAAGAGATGAAAAGTAGAAAGATACTGACATGGCACGGTGGATATGAAAAGGAAAAATAAAAGACATCTACCTAGGTGGTGTGAAATATCTATTTCGATATGTGAACGGCTAGGGGATAAATCCGGCACCTGCACGTGTCCTGCACAGGTGCTATTGTTCACGAATAGACATCATGGAATAGTTCTGGGTAGTTCACATGTCTACTAAGATATTTTCCCTCCCGACTACTCCGTGTGACGGACGTGTCAACAAGCAGCAAGATATATGTATAAACATGAAATGAAAAGACTACTATGAATCGAAAGCAATCAGAAAGTGCACTTGCCTGAGGTCCTTAGCTGGTGAAACCAATAATAATATACCACTCAATGAGCCACAATCAGTCAACACATGCAGAAGTCTCCAGATGCTAAAATAAACAGTACCAACGTTCTCAGAATAGTCAAATTAGCTAGGATTGCCTGTCCTTAAGTCCAATTCTGGACACAGGAGCAAAACGGTAATTTTGGGAAAAAATGATATCCACCGTTGGACCCGCTTTGCACCGAAAAGCGTACCTGAGTCAACGGTCTCTAAAGTCATCAAACTATATGCCAACAGTTCTGATTTTCTGATACGAACCCAATCGTAAGTCCAAAGTTGGATTTCGGCGGGTCGTGCACAAAATCGCCCGTTGAGTGGGACCGTGGGGCCCGCAAAACGGCATTCCAATTCAACTATCTCGGAATTGGACCAAACTTGGCATACAGGACCAGAAAAATGATACGGTCCTGTTGGCGCAAGTTTCGTCTCAATATGACGAGCGTGAACGAAGTAATTGAGAAACTTGCACAGAGGCCGATACGGTGAATTTCAACGGATACGTATTAAATTCGTCGCGCACACGCGACCAATTTGAATTCTGTCAAAGCCCACACGACCACAAAGCCGTTACGCACCTTTCGATGCTTTTGGTTCGCGACCATGTCGCCCGGTTTGGCGGGACGCACGTGGTATTGGAGGATTTTTTCTATTTTCTATATTTTGAAAACAGATTTTTGTTGAAGTTTGAAAGTTGATTTCTTTGCACATAGTTGATAAAATTCAAAACTATAAATTAGGTTATGAAGCCCTACATGTTGTCTTCAAGTCTGTTCAAAGGGTTTACAAAAATGGTCGCTGGATTGATCGGGATTGATCCTCCAATATGGGCGTTTGGACTAGGTTTTACTCTGTTTGTAAGCAGGTTTTTCCGAGTTTTGGCACTCGATTTACCATGCATACATTGCTAAATAATTATATCTACTTGAAGGGAGACAAAGAGGGTTAGGTTAGGTATGCACCTGAAGAAACGACTCGTCGAATGATCGATCGGACGCGAAGAATTTGCACGACGAAGTTGCTCTGTCCGATGCACGCTGCTGTTGTTCCATCCCGCGCGCGACGTCCATGGCCGGCGGCGCTGGCCACGCGCGGCGGTGCTGGAAGCTTGGGGGTGGCCGCCCAGGTGTTGGCGAGGTTCGTGGGGCTTCGGTTTCGCATTAAGGTTTGGGTTTTGAGACTCCCTCTCTGTCGAACTTATGTATAAGCTCTATTAGAGCCGATGGGGTCGGGTTGGAAGCCTATTGGGGGATTTTGGAATGGTTGAGTTCTCTTAATGTGGGTGGTCCTGGCCGGTTTGAGGGGTGGAGCTGGGCTCTATTGTTTTGCTCGGGTTGCTGACCCATAGCTTACGCCGGGCTGGCTTGTGAGGGATCGACACACAACAATAGAACCGTGAAGGAATATGGTCCATTTCAATCAGGGTTAATTAAGTCAACACAAGTAATGGAGGGCCATTCATGGTCCATATGGGCCATATCAGTTCAGGATGGGGATTATTTGTTATTCTTTTCTTTTACTACTTCCTTTTTCTTTTTCTATTTTCTATTTTCTTTTTATTTTCATTATAACTATGTATATACATATACACACACGTATATCTATATATATATATATATTTTTTTTTATATACACACACGTATATCTATATATATATGTATATACACACACGTATATCTATATATATATTTATATATAAACATACACACACGCACATACGTATTTCTATATATATATTTATAAATTCTGAATATATATATATATATATATATATATATATATATATATATATATATATATATATATATATATATATATATATATATATATATATATATATATATATATATATATGCCTATATAATAAATATGTATATGTAAAGGTGAAAGTGAATTATAAGTGTATACACATATATTTATTCAAAATGCGACAACATAATAATATAAAAGCATTTATCTAATTTCTAAGATTAGAATACCGATTCAGTAATAATAAATATATTTATTTAATCACCACAAAATAATAAAATAATAACTAATTATTTATTTATAAAATCTAATAATCACCGTTTGAATCAATTAAATAATAAATAAAATATTTATAAATTTTTGGGAAGGGGAGCTACAAGAAGCCATTCCATAACGTGGAATGGATCTTAATTCAACCGTTCCCGTTCGATCGACTCGGCCGATTCTGACCTATCGGTCCCGACCGAATCGATAGCGACAGTGTTCCTTTCTCGCGCACCCCGTGGACGGAAACGGGGGACGATGTAGGGACGGGGCACTACAAAAATGATAAACAGTTAACTCTTGATGGATTACAAGCCCATGGGAGATTTTCGAATCACCGTGCTACTACTTAAGTACCATGAAATTTTGGTGCCCTTTCAGTACAAGGTAGCAAGCCCCACTGGAAGTCCCGCAATTTCGATGTCAGTACGTCGACACCATCCTTTGTTCCCCCTAGGACGAATCAGATCCGTGGTCGTAGAGTACCGTTCGAGGAACTACCTTGTGTACAAGTTGTCCATGACCATGCAAGTATATGCAACTTATCTATGAGAAAAATATAATGCATGATAAGAAAAACTAAGTAAATAGGCCACCATTCTCAGTCGTATTGCCACATACGCCTTGAGCCGATGCTTGCATTACCATATGCCAAATTCAAGGTCTTAATGTAATCAGCATTCTACAATGGCAATGGTTAATAGAATGTGATTATTTAATCATTTCCTACATCTTTGATACATATGTTCTTTCGGTCATAATTCAAGCATACTTACTGCCCAGTTCTTGGGTATTATTATCTGTGTTACCATCTATTCATCGAGCTGAGGTTGGTATATTCATCGCCCAAGTATTTGACACTTTTGCTTCACATGTCATGTAATTCATTGCAACAACACGCAAGCACACAATTCATGAAATGTACACAACAGTTTTTGGGTCATGTGATTAATTATCTTTTATTATCTTTTTGGGTCCATGTAAGATAATATTTAGCAACTCAACAAGCAACATAGCATACTAATCATTTTATTAAGCGTGAAGCTAAAGGATCTTCGAAGGACTCAATACTAATTACATTTATAAGACAATTTTCTGTCACTATTGCATAGCCTTCCGAGCGATCCTTTGCATATTTCCAAGTCCAACAAGGCTCCATCGAACTAACCAGCCATCATAATACATCGTGTACAGTGTCCCAAACTGTAAGATACCTTATGATGGCTGGTTGGCTCGATGAAGCCTTGTTGGACTTGGGATTATGCGAAGAATCACTCGAAAGGCTATATGATCGAGGCAGAATCGTCTTATAAAAGTGAATAATGTTGAACCCTTCGAAGATCATTTAGCTTCACGCTTAATAAAAGGACTGTATTCTATGTTTACTCGTTGAGTTGTTGAATAACATCTTGCATGAAATTCGAAAAGATAATGAAAGATAATTAATCATATAACTCGAAAATTGTTGCGAATCATTTTATCGATTGTGTACTTTGAATTATTTCATGAATTGTGGGCTTGCATGTTGTTACTATGAAGTACATGACAGGTGAAGGAAAAGTCCTAAACACTTGGATAGTGAGTATATCGAGCCTTAGCACGATGAATAGATGGTAAACAGATGCTAAATCCCAAGAATTGGGCGATGGGTACATTGAGTTCTAGTTGAAAGACGTATAATATCAAGAATATGGGGCAGTGCTTGGGTAATCACATTCTATTATCCTATCGCCGATATAGAATATTGATTACACTAAGACCCTGGATTAGGCAAGATGGCAAGATGGAAACACGAATGAGAATGGTGGCTGATTACTTAGTTTTCCTTATCATGCATTATATGTTTTCTTAATAGATAAGTTGTATATACTTGCATAGTCATGGACAATTTGTGCACAAGGTAGTTCCCTGAACGGTAATCCGAGGCCATAGACCCGGTTTATCCTAGGGGGAACAAGGATTGGGGCTAATGTACTGGCATCGGTATACGGGACCTTCAGTGGGACTAGCTACCCACACTGCAAGGGGCAGTATTATACCTAGAAGACGGTCCAAGATGGCGTATCGCCAGTGACCTTCATATAGATAGGTCCAGTGCTAATGATATCTTATGCAGGAAGAGTAAGTTATTACTCAATTACAAGGAAGGATGTCGGCTGTTGGTAAAAATCACCTGAATGGTGACAATTATGGTAATATAATATTGTTCCTAACAATCTCTTGTATAGGCTGAGTAATTATTATAAATGTATAGGGATGGCTATAAGACCGTGGGTAAGAATAATTAAAGGGTGATATCATATCGCTTTACATTGTGCTAGCTATATATAAGATGCATGCTTTACTTCTGTCAGATATAAACTGCTAATTGGCCCTAAGGCAACAAGAAAGACCACTCTTAATAATGTTCTATAACATGATTACTTAGTGTTGTCTTCTTAGGTGAGTTGGGCCAGCATCGCTCACCAGTACATTGATGATGTACTAACCCACGTTGTGGGTAATATTCATGTGCTCGTGCATGGAAGAAATCAATTGATCAGTACTTGGCATTGATGAATCAAATGGGTGTGCAAAAGCTCTTCTTGCAAGACGATGCTTTCTGTTATACGGGACATAATGTATGGAACAGGATAACTCAGTTGTACTAGTGAGATTGTAAGCAAGTCGGCATGTTCGGTTGTGTAAAACCCCTAAATTTCTACAAGTTTTTTTTTTATATTTTTTTGATAACTCTAGTATATATATGGTAGATGTATATACTTTTTTTTTTGTTACAAAAGTTTTGTATGAACAAAATCTGTATATGTTTATTGACTAAAGTCAATATATGGAAATCTTATCTCATAATTACCAAATTTTATTCTACTTATTTCTTTCTAAAAAAAATGTCGTGTTGAAATAGATACTTTTGTTTAAATGTTCGTAATATAAAATTATTAGTATTTTTTTACAATAAAAAGATTTATTAATTAATTCTTAATAAGATTTGGATATATGCAATAGGAATGATATTTTGAAAAACTATTATTATTTGATATCGATGAGATTGATTATATATGAACATATTACTATTTTATTGTATTTATAAATATTAATTTAGGAAGTAATAGTTTATTTAATAAATAATATGCCCTATGTTACATATGAGTTACATGAAATAAATTTATATACCTTTGAATTTTCGAAATTATTACTATTTTAATTTATAAAATTTAATTTTAAATTTATTAGTGGTAATTGTGATTTGTTTTATTTAAATTAAATAGTTTAAATTAAATATACGATTATCGAATTATCTAGATTTAAGTAGGAATTCATGGGGATTTGACGAATTGAATTTAAATCACGTGATTTATCAAAAGGGGTTTGAATCGATCGTAGTCCTTATCTAACTAGGACTCTCACCTCCTATATAAGGAGAAGCCAATTGCTCTCTTCCAAGAAAACTCCACAAACCAGAATTACCATACCAACAAATGTGCACCGTGTCCCTGTTCCCTTTCCCATCCACTATGTGTTTTCTTGTACAAATACATCAATAACTCTGTCCCGTCCGACAATCCCGGACATCCACCCCACAAACTGTCAGCCCCATCACCATCCTCCATCCCGTAAAACCTTCTGACCTCGTCAACTCGGCATCCCCATCTCCCTGACTTCCTCTCCAGTACAGCCCCGGCAATCGTCGTGGCCACTCTTCGACATACCCCTGTCCGTCCATCCATTGCCACCACCACAGAACTATCGGCCCAACCCAAGCCGCCAACACCATCCCGTCACCACCAACATCACCTACTACTACCGCCGTCGTCCTGACCTTCCACCCCTCTTACTGCTGGCCGGACAATTGCATAAACTTTGTCGACCACCGCGGCCATCCCGGCCAAACAAAACCAAATACTCACCCAACTCACCTTTTTGTGCCGGTCCCCTGAACTAGCCGCTGCCTGATCCGTACAGCGCCTGAATCCCCTCAGGCAAGGTGCCTAGTCTCCAGCGTGCCGCACTCAATCGCCCCGTCCGTGCCAGAGCCCTCCAGCGTCGACCTTCGGAACAGCAGTCGTACCCCAGCACGGAGAACCTCCGCCATGCCGGTGTATCTCTTCAGCGTCTTCGTGCCGCGCCCCACCTGTAATCCGAGCGCCAACCCGCGTTTAGTACCGCTGGGACCCCGCGTCGGCAGCGCCGACCTCTGGCGTGTCCGTCGGATGAGCGTCCGCCTTCGCTGGCCGCCCAGCCACGGAATACCGCCGCCCGCTATCCCTTCCGTCGTTGGTGTTCTCCCTGGTCGGGCGCTCACCGGCAGCCACTCCCCCTTTCCGAGCAGCCGCCCCATACCGGGTCTCCCCTCCGGCCCCTCCGCATCGCCGGGACGGTCCGCCGCCACCCGCGTCTACTCGATCTGGCCGCCGCTAGATCCGTCAGAGATGCCAAGCTAAGCTCCTCCTCGGACTCGCCGAAAACCCTCGGCCGTCGAGACCGACGAACGCCGCACGGCCCCATAATAGTCGTCGGCGAGTGCTCCCCGCGGTCTTCGGATCCAGTCTAGAGCCCCGCTCGACTGGACGAGCAGCCTCAACCCCTTTCTCAGGTGAGCTTCCACCGAGCCTCTCTCTCACTCTCTCCTTCCCTAGCTCTCTCATTCTCTCTCACACTCTCTTCCACTTCTCTCCTTCCCTTTTGCTCAAAACCATCAGTTCACATTTCCTCTCTCTCTCTCTATATGCTTCTAAGAAGCAGTTGTGCTGCTTTAAATAATTGAAGGAAGTTTTATTTATTTATGAGTTTTTTTTACCATGTTGTCTAACTAAACAACACATGTTGTGGTACTCCATATGAAGTTATTATTATTATTATTATTATTATTATTATTATTATTATTATTATTATTATTATTATTATTATTATTATTATTATTATTATTATTATTATTATGTGAGCTTAGCATAGATATTTTGGTAAAAAAATCTATGTATACATAATATATATTTAATCGGAGTACATTTTATATATATATATATATAAATATTTGTGTATTGACGAGTATTATTTTAGTAATTATGATCATTAGTGTTAAACATTATTATTGATATTTCTAAAACATGGGGTAGGATAAAAATATAGAATTTTGCTTAGCCTAAACTATGTACTAAAATATTTTTAGGGTATTCTAAAAATGGTTTTACTAGAAAACATTATTTCCAAACTTAATTTTAATTATTGAACGAAATTTTTGTATATATAGCTACTTATAAATATTTTTGCGATTTAGTTGAAGAGATATTTTATTTGGATTGGTAAAGTCTATATTTTGGGCCTATTAAACTTAAATAGTTTTGTACGAAATAAATAAATAAATTGGATTCTTATATTATTTTATTTCCAAGTATTATAGATGGTTTTATAAAATAATACCTATATTATTTATCTAACTCCCGTCGATTATCATCCAGTCCATGGCTAGTCCCACAACTCATATTTCATTACCAATTATGTACTTCATATTATCGACCCTAACTAATATTGTCGTCTTGGACACGATGGAACTGCTCATGCCCTCTTCAGAGGACCTTTGAGTCGTTGTAACATCGAAGTCGCAGTTCGTGCCACCTTGATTATTGCAGCACCCATGCGTCAATACCAGGCAAGACACCTTGCCTTACTGTTTACTTACTTGCTCAATATCATGCATGCTTTTACTTATTATTTATTCTAGAAAAATGTAAAAAATTCTTTCAAAATCGTATGTAGATTCAAATTACTATACTTTAGTTTTCTTATGCATTTTGACTTAGAGTTAAGGGACCACCCTTGTGTGTGTCGCATTCATTGGCCTCGACACTTGTGTGCCACGAAGTCGCGAGTCATATAGATACGGACTTGCGTGCTGACTGATCATCGGTGCGTACAGGTCGTGCGTTAGAATATAACTGCTAATAGTTATGGATGTCTAGAAGACTTAGCAGTTATTAGGAATTTCGTGATATGGATACAGCACGTGTAGTGCATGGAGAGGGAGAAGACAGCTATTAGGCATAGGAGCTGTCACTTCCTGTTCCCAGAATACGTATTTTAATACGTGTACCGCTTGAATAAATTTATTTAATAATTATCATGCATTTGTTCTGTATTTAAATTCTTCAATTTTGTGCTTATTATTTTTCTATATTTTATTTTCTGCTTTTGCTTTGCTCTTAGGATCGGCTTGGGTTGGTTTATTTCTGGGTTTGGGTGGTTCATCATGAACCCAACCTACCATCATTTCCATTTAAAGCCCAACCCCTTCTCTTTCTTCATTACTCTCATTTACTCCTTCTTCAACCTCCATTACTCTCCCACCAACCTAGAAGAGCTAGGCAAGTACCACTTGTTTCTTGATGGATCTCCAATTTTGTTGTTCCATTGTCTTCCTTACGAGATTCTAAGACACTCTAGTACTCAGCATTTTTAATTTCCATGGCACATTACTTGTAGATATAAGTTTGTTGCATTTTCGGATTTCTTAGGTTTTGATCTAGCTAACCCGGTTATTTTCAAATTTTGATGGTTCCATGTTGTAGAGAATTTCTTTCTGTCCCATTTTGACCTATGGAAGTCCGGATTCTGACCTTGGATGAAGGATTAACGGAGCTTGGAAGCCATGACTTTCATGGTTCTTCCTCTCGAAAAATTTGGAGAAGAAGAACAGCTCTGGCCGCATAGGCTTTGGCAGCCTGGCCGCATATTGCATAGTAATTCTAGCCGCATAGGCTTTGGCAGCTTGGCCGCATACCGCATAGCGATTCTGGCCGCATAGGCTTTGGCAGCCTGTCCGCGTAGGCTTTAAGCTGCTCTGGCCGCATGGCCTTTGCCGCACTGCTCTTAACGGTTCTGGCCGCATGAACCCGTTTTCCTTGCCGCATATGCATGTAGTCCCCTGGCCGCATAAGCGCTTCAGTTCTCATGCGGCTTGCCGTATGGACTTAGCCGCATGGTCTTGGCTGCATAACTCCGAGCCGCATGTATTTTATTTTTTCAGCCGCATGTTTTTTATTTTCTTAGCCGCATATACTTTTCTGGTCGCATGAACTTTTCTGGCCGCATGGCATGATTGGCTCTCGGCTGCATAAGACTCCATTTTCCTAATCCTTTTTATTAAACGTGAAGCTAAAGGATCTTCAAAGGGTTCAACACTACTCACTTGTATAAGATGATTTTTGCCACGATCGCATAGCCTTCTGAGCGATCCTTCGTATAATTCCAATCAAGTCCAACAAAGCATCATCGAACCAATCAGCTATTGAAATGCACTGTACAGGTCGGGGCACTACACAGGCTCAACATGATCCCAATAGAGATTAGGGTCACGGTTGACCCTCCATGATTGACCTACAATAAGGATTAAGGGGCAATCAAAACTATTTTCTGATAGGACGACACAACCCCTCGGTTAGCCCAGACTCACAAATTATTGGAATGTTGTCACGACCCGATCCCAATTACTTGGGTCGAATCGGATCATGTCCAGCCTGCACCGTTGATGAGACGACGGCAGTAAGCTGTATCTTCCATATGCAGGTAATCAACAACTCAATCTAATTTGCCACAATCTTTATTATTCGATAAATTAAAACTTGTTCAGTACAAAGTACAATCATAAAACCACCAACTGAAATAACATTGTTTTTAGACAAAACTATCAAACTGGAAAATAGCATCTAAAGAGAAGCAACATCATCATCAAGTACGCCATCCTCAGGAAGCACAGCAGGGTATAGGTCAGGGTCATAGTAGCTACTAATCAGTAGCTCTGCATCCTCAATAGGACCTAAAAATATAGTCTCCAGTCAGGAGGAAGCAAAGTACAATTCATGATATTTTAATAATTGAAATAATAATAGAATTATGCACTTTTAAACAATTTGAAGTAAATAGTTTTTCAGCAGTTAAAAATAGTGTTATGTGAATAGGCAATAAAATATGACCGGATTGGGTTGTACAGTTGTATCCTATTGATACGATATGGCTTATCCCCGTGTGTATGAGGGGTAAGCTAACACAGTTATCATACTATTTGGATGTGGTCATACTCATTACACTACTCCCCCAGTACCCAACAGTCAATGCTCTCAGAGAGAGTTCCGTGTTGTCTCGTGGTTTAAATTTACAGTAAAACTATTACTAAATAATTGTAAACTACCACAAACTGTACTTGCCTCAAATTGATTTGGACTGGACGGGTCGATATGTCGGGGTGGGAAATCAGGTTCTTCCTTGAAAAGCTACATTCGGGAAACTTGTCTCAAAAAACCAAAATCGCCAATGATACTATACTAGTTGCAATCTCTAGTTGTGTCCTAGTCAATTTTAGTCTTTATTTAGCTAACACAACCAAAACACGATTATTAGTGCGTTGCAATTAAGAAATATCAGTTTATATTTAATTTCGAGAAAATTGTATTTATCGGTTTATTTGGAAGAACTTGGTATTTTATAATTATATAAATATAAAACTAAGATTTTCCTTTTTAATGAGAAATACATGAATTTATATTTAAAAATTATAACTTAACTGCTAAGTGATAAAAAATTTATTATTATTTTTCTTTTTAAAATAAAATAAATAATTATCATTTTATACTACGTTCTCATGACCGAAAATCATCCAGAAAATAAAAGAAAACAAAATAAAACCTAAGCTATTACACTTTCTCACAGTAGGAATAAATAATTGGGCTTATGCCCTATTACAGACCTTTATTACATAAATTAAAATAAGAAGAAAATAACTGTTAGTCTCAAAAATCCTACAAAACTAATAATAAATTAAATAATAGGTCTCAGATTTTTGGTCCAATCATCAAATAGGCTAATGCCTCAACGTCCGGGCGAAACCGGTTTCGTTTGCACTTAGCCAGGGCCCATTGACCAATTACGGTCGTCGCCCAAAATTTCAAAAAATACAATCTTTCCCGAAAAACTATTTTAAAATAATAATTAAATTTTATAGAAAATCCGGCAGCACTTCCTCTATTTTTGGTCAACCCAAAAACTGGAAAATGCGCCACAAACACCAAACACAATCCCATACCAGGGAAAATCCATATTCTCACATAATTATTTCCGAAACAAATTCGGAAAACCCGGAACCAGCATACCAACAATCCAATATAACTATCAAACCAAAAATCCTAAAAGCTTATCGGATATTCCGAGAACCAAAACAAAACACAGAACCTATCCGAGAGGATTCGAAAATTCCAAAATCCATACAAATTAACCACAAAACCGAAAATCAACTCACGGAATAAAATCCGAAGGTCACAGCACAAAATACCAAAGAACTTCAGAATTTCTGAAACGAAACGGAAATCCCGAAAATAACTCGGAAAACACACAACTCATATTAATCCATTAATTCAGAAAATCCGAGAATCACAGAAAATATTCCGAAGAGTTCTCGAAAAAATCCGAAATGGAATCGAAAAATCTGAAACTAAATCAGAAACAATAAACCAAAATTCCACAGAAACTTGCCAAAGGCAAATTCGGAAATTCCGAAGGATCGGAAACCTCACAACCGATTCCCGTTACGGGATCAGGACCAATATCATCCTCGACACAAAACCCAAGGAACAACTACTGAGATTAACATAGGTTACCCAAAACTTGACGGAATCTGAAGTGTAGCCTCAGACTCGGAACAACAAGTCGAGCACGGGGAAACACTGGACAGCGTTCAGATTGTGTCACGACCCGCACCCAATTTTCGGACGCGAGCTCGTGAGCAAGCCAGCTACGTATCGAGCGGACTCCAGCCCGACTCGAGTACGTATAAGCTGTCAAGGTCATGGTCTCGAGTCTAATCTAAACTATATCTTAATCCATATGAATCATATAAACAAGAATGAACAAGTATGGGTCATGGTCTGCAGCCCATTAGCATATTGTTCGATCAGACTCTAAGAATGATATGAGTCTATAAATAAGCAGAGTATATCATGGTACTGAATATAAAGCACGAAAAGATAATAAAGAAATATCACAAGCAAATACCTGTATCAAATATCGCAATTCTCTACCATCCTGCTTCTGCTAACTAACTCCATGCAGTCGCTAAACCTAAAGAGATCATCAGGTCCTCAGAGGACTAGCAAGATACATAAAACATGCCACTATGACAGTAAATAATATGCATAAAGGGAATGACAGAAATATGACACTCTACTTCTAAACAAATACATGATAACGCAACATCAAGGACAATGTTCAACACTTGGGCTAATAGACAGAGTACCATGACAATCGTAGCTCATCCGAAACTAACGACCAACAGAATAATCACAATCGCATCTCCTCCGAGAATAACGACCAACAGAATATCACAACCAGTAGCACGAAACTAACGGCCAACAGAATAATCAATACAACCGAAGCTCATCTGAACTACCGGCCAACAGAAACTATCATATAGCCCGCATGCCTAGTAACTGTCCTCTATGTCACAAGGAACTATACAGGTGTCTAGTCAAGTCGAATCAAGTCAAGTGCAACTAACAGGTCAAGACATGTCAAGTGAATGTGACTCAGGATAAGACAATACTACCAGGACCTATACATAGAGTAACAGTGATATACAGAAGGAAAGAAATAACGTATGTGCACATAAAGTGAGAAAAATAGTAATGGCACGAACAAGAGAAGCAAGAACCAAATATGACAGAAAAGAAACAATAATATAGAAAATGCATAAAATACTGTATAGTGGGCAAGGTATACTTGCCTGGGGGTTGCATGGAGAACCAACAATGTATCGCCAATCACAAGTCAGAAAGTCCAAGTCATCACAAGTGCCTCCGAAAGATGAAATAAACGTTACCAACATTCTTAGAATAGTCAAATTAGCTAGGATTGCCAGTCCTTAAGTCCAATTCTGGACACAGGGGCAAAACGATAATTTTGGACAAAAACGATGTCCACCGTTGGACCCGCTTTGCACCGAAGAGCATGCCAGAGTCAAAGGTCTCTAAAGTCGTCAAACTATATGTCTACGGATCCAGTTTTTCGATACGAACCCAACCGTATGTCCAAAGTCAGATTCCGGTGGGCCGTGCACAAAATCGCCCGTTGAGTGGGACCGTAGGGCCCGCAAAATGACGTTTTTTTTCAACGATCTCAGAATCGGACCAAACTTGGCATACAGGTCCAGAAAAATGATACGGTCCTGTTGGCGCAAGTTTCGTCCCGATCTGACGAACGTGCACGAAGTAATTGGAAACCTTGCACAGAGGCCGATACGGTGAATTTTGATGGATACGTATCAAATTCGTCGCGCACACGCAACCAATTTGAATTCCGTCAAAGCCCACACGACCACGAAGCCGTTACGCAGCTTTCGATGCTTACGGTTCGTGACCACGTCGCCCGGATTGGCGGGACGCACGTCGTATCGGACAATTTTTTAGTTTTTTGAAAACAAAAATTCATATTTTTTCTCATTTTCCAATCAGTTTAACTGGATGTATATTAGATGGATTCCAAATCTAAAAATAGCATTTAGAAACCGTATAGGTTGTCGTTAAACCCCTTCAAGTAGTTTTTCTAAACTGTCGAGGAATCGGCATATATTTGCCTTCTAAATCGGGTTTTGGGACCGCTCTATTGCTCTGTTTTCAACAGATTTTCAACGATGTTTACGTCAAATTTCTGAGCGATCTAAGCATGCATATGAAATTCTATTTAAAAGGGTATGAAGGTGGTTATATTGGCTATTCGAAATAATTTACGGTTCGAAAAATGATCGAACGTAGACGGAGAAAACGTACCACGAAGTCGGCCTCCGCGCTGTTACTGTTGTTCGATGCTGCTGTTTGCGCGTCCATTCCGGCGTCCGCCCGACGCTCGTCCGGCATGCTCGATGGAGGAACGCCGCGCCAGGCCTAGAGGGGAGTCGGGGCGGCGCTGTGCTAGGGTTTACGTGGATTTCTATTAGGTTTCGAATGAAACCTACGCGTATATGTACGCTACAGGGAGGGGTCGGCCTGGCTCGGGTCATTTGCTGTTGTAGGGGGTATTTTTGATCGGGCTGGGCTGTGCTGAACGTGGGCTCGGCCTAGGGGTGGTTGGGCCCGACTGTTGGGCTGGGCCTTGCTGTGGGCTTAAAGTGCATGTATACATGTATACAAATCAATAACATTTCTACATTTATACATACAAATATAATATAATACATTTATATATACACCAAAATACACACATTGATATATATTTATATATATATACAAATACACACATTAATATATCTTTATATATATATACTAGCATATGTGCACGTGCCTTGCACGTATTTTAATATTTCTTAATTAGTTTAGGAAGACTCTTTAGAAAGACCAAAGGGTAGTCTTCCTAATTACTAAGTTGTCCTTATTAAAATTAATGAACTATTTTTAATTAGTATAAGTATGTAAGGGTATTTTTGGAATTCAAAAGTTTTACCATCTATGTTTTCCTATTATATAGTAGAAGATATATATACAATACACACTTTAATATATATATATATAACAATACATATATAATATATCTTAATATATATATATATATAATATATATATAATATATATATATATATATATATATATATATATATATATATAGATCTATATATACAAATACCTGATATAATATAATATATTTATATATACACCCAAATACACACATTGATATATATTTATATATATATATATATATACAAATACACACATTAGATATATACAAATACACACTTTAATATATTTTATATATATACAATACATATATTAATATATCTTATATATATACAATACATATATTGATATATCTTTATATATATACAAATACATATGATATAATATAATATATTTATATACATACAAAACACCACTTTAAGA
>JANAVB010044619.1:4426148-4668648 GCA_029216955.1 Iris pallida
TTATATATTATATATATTTATTATATAGATATATAGATATATATATAATATATATATATATATATATACATACACACATATATATGTATAAATTTAGCAATCTAGAATTACATCACAAAAAGGAATATTTTTCCTATTATAGAATAATTATCAATTTAATATCAATAACACATATATATATAACAGAGGTATCGCAAAATATTAATATCCCACTAAAATAAAATCAAAATAGTAATAATGCACACCTACATGGGCGTCTTTGGTCGCAATACCCAACTACGTAGGTTTGGGTTCGGTTCGGGTTCAGTCCAGGCCAATTCGACATAAACGGTCTCCTACAAGTCAATAATATTAACAATAAATAATTAACTATTTATAATGGTCATGTCACAATTTTGCCTGGTTTTCTAGTTTAGGACACTCATAGGCTTTGCATTCCCCTACCATGGCTAAACACTAGTCAAAGCACGCTACAGCACTATCCGTGCCATGATTCCTAGCCGTCTTGTACTCCATACTCAACCATGATTAAAATCATCTACCGTAATAATTATCTAAATAATTATTTATAAAATCCAAGAAACCCATTAAAATCAAAAAATAAAATATCTCGAAATTTCTGGGAAGGGGAGCTACAAATCTACCCACCTTAAAATAATTTCGTCCTCGAAATTCTAATTCATAACTATTCCTTAAAATTCAAAATAAAAATAGAAAGAGTAAATCCATTATTACCACGATCTTCTCAATTTTATTCCTCAAAATATTTTATGGCCTTCTAGTCATTTGGTAACTCCGAATATTGATGACTTCTACCCCACTTTTGGTCATACTACTCCTCAAAATACGGTCATAAAGATTATAAATCTTCTAACTACTAGCAACAGTCCTACCAAAAAATAACTAGGCACATGGCATATATAATCTTCATATCTATAAACAATCCAAACTCAATAATCATGCAATATTATACTATAATTTAGAAATTTCTGATAAATTCTAAGCAGCACGATTGTTCGTCACCTCGAAATAAAAGGGATGAGAATCAATGGTACAGAAAGCAAGGAAGTATAATTGAGAGCGCAATCATGGAGTTTTCAAGGACGTAGAGAATTTCTAGGAGAATTTTTAAAGCAGAGTGGATTGAGATTTCTAGGGTTCAATCAAAGTCGCAGGCTCGTACCAGTACAATTACGTAACCGGTACGTATGCTCTGACCTGCATGGGCCACCACAAAAACTTGTCACGACCCGCACCCGTTTTCGGACGCGAGCTCGTGAGCAAGCAGCTACGTATCGAGCGGACTCCAGCCCGACTCGAGTACGTATAAGCTGTCAAGGTCATGGTATCGAGTCTAATCTAAACTATATCTAATCCACATGATCATATAACAAGAATGAACAAGTAGGGTCATGGTCTGCAGCCCATTAGCATATTGGTTCGATTAGACTCTAAGAATGTATGAGTCTATAAATAAGCAGAGTATTCATGGTACTAAATATAAAGCACGAAAAGATAATAAAGAAATATACAAGCAAATACCTGTATCAAATATCGCAATTCTCTACCATCCTGCTCTGCTAACTAACTCCATGCAGTCGCTAAAACCTGAAGAGATCATCAGGTCCTTAGAGGACTAGCAAGATACATAAAACATGCCACTATGACAGTAAATAATGCATAAAGGAATGACAGAATATGACACTCTACTTCTAAACAATATATGATAACGCAACATCAAGGACAATGTTCAACACTTGGCTAATAGACAGAGTACCAGACAATCGTTAGCTCATCGAAACTAACGACCAAACAGAATAATCACAATCGCATCTCCTCCGAGAATAACGACCAACAAATATCACAACCGTAGCATGAAACTAACGGCCAACAGATATAATAAACCGAAGCTCATCTGAACTACCGGCCAAAGAAAACTATCATATAGTCCGCATGCCTAGTAACTGTCCTCTATGTCACAAGGAACTATACAGGTCTAGTCAAGTCGATCAAGTCAATGCAACTAACAGGTCAAGACATGTCAAGTGAATGTGACTCAGGACAGACAATACTACCAGGACCTATACATGGAGTAACATTGATATACAGAAGAAAGAAATAACGTATGTGCACATAAGTAAGAAAAATAGTAATGGCACGAACAAGAGAAGCAAGAACCAAATATGACAGAAAGAAACAACAATATAGAAATGCATAAAATACTGTTAGTGGGCAAGGTTATACTTGCCTGGGGGTTGCATGGAGAACCAACAATGTTGTTTTCCATAAAGAATTCTCTTTATTGTTGTGTTTCTGGGAAAATTACAACTGTGGGAATCCGATCTAGAAGACGATCGCTTTATCCCTTGGACTATGCGAAGAAGAAAAGCTCTCAAAATTTTGACAGTAGATATCAGTGTATCTGTACAATGAATGAGAAAAAGAACTCTATTTATAGAGTCGAAAATAAAACTGAAAAGATAACTGTCTTCACAGCCTGTGCTTAGTTGAAAATCACGCAGGATTTAACATACGCAAGGTTGTGAGCAGTTACTGGACGTGGCCTGTAACTGTTGGACACATGGCGATCATGCATGAGTCGTGTGCAAGTTACAGGACACGCAGGTGAGAGATCAGTGGCATGGCTGCCACGTACTCAATTTGATGAAATCTACGCAGACTTGTTGAAGACGAAATCCACGCAAACTCGGTGTAGAAAGCTTCAAAATCCACGCAAACTTGGGGCAAGAAGCTTCAGGATCCACGCAGACTCGAGGCAAAAAGCTTCAAAATCCACGCAGACTTGAGGAAGAAAACTTCCGAATCCACGCAAACTTGAGGTGAAGAACTCAAAGATACACGCAGACTTGAGATAGGACTGCCAGCTGTCTTGATTTGGCGTGTCTTGACTGACAAAAATCTCTGACAGTGATTGCTTTGTCAGTCGCATTAAATGACAAGAAACCCTTTTTGGTACGCCAACTCGATGAAGGCTGAGTCTTGCTGAAGAAGATTTCGAAAGTCACGCAATAGACGGCGGTGATCTCTCGAGTTCTGTGCATACGTGGCATACGAAGAGACATTCTTCGACTGTCGTGCTGTCAGTCATAATGACTCTCTGACAAATGATGAGCTGTCTCCCAGCGTGATTTGTAAAATATTGTCTGGATCAACTGAGCGTGACTTTTGACTCTGTCTTGATCAACTCAGCGTGACTGTCATTTTTAAAGGTCTACAAAACCCCCTTCAAAGTTTTCGAAAAATGATAAATTATTTCGAAATACTTTGAAATAGAGATGATAAAATGGAATCAGTCACGCTGATATGACTTCAAATTTTTCGGAAGTCGGAAAGACTTCGAAGTTCTTTAAATGTCATGATGACTCTTCATTTTTCGAGACTGATTGCATCCAATTTATGGTGGAATATGAACCGCCGGCGAACTCTGTTATATAAGCAGGGAGAAGATTCATTTTTAATCTTCATCTTACGTCAACATGACACCAAAGGAGAAAGCTGAGGAAGAAGCACGCAAGTTGGGCTTTTGTTCCCATGGTGATCCCACTTTTGAGGGTAAAGAACCGGAGCCTCTGGTTTTCGAGTTCAAAGACGATCCCATGCATTTAGCCAAGAATTTCCTGAGCTATTTTGGTCTGGATGGCTCGTCTTCTTCTGATGGACGCAGCTTGTAGAGCAGCATGATATGTTGAAGGCTCTGTTACACCGCATGGGGGTCAAGAGCGTAGAAGAACTGGGCACTAAGCTCAGCCGTTCTGGGAAATAGAGCGTGTCTTTCATGCTCTTATTGCACTCTTTTTGTTTTGTCTTTTGTAAGGCCATCAGTGCCTGTCTTGAAGAATGTAGTACAACTTTTGCATTGAACAGCGGCATTTAATGAAGAATATTAAGTGGCACTCTTTGACTGTTTCCAATGTTGCGTTGTCTTTCAAAGCACACGTGTCATCCATTCCATGGTTACGAACGCTATTTACGCGGATCTTTCCAAGAATAGACTCGTACTTTGTCCTTTAAATAGGCAGTTGAGTTTCAAAGATACTCATCTCTCATTCTTCTTCTTCTTCTCTGAGAACGAAATTTTTGAGAGATTTCATTCTCAAACAGAAAAGCAATGCCTTCTAATGTTCGATTTCTGCATACTGTATCAAACATGAGTTTGCCAATCCTTAGCACCAAACTTGAAGGTAAGTCCAGTATAGTACGCGTACTTTTTTTTTGCTGTTGAAGATAAGCTTTCTGTTTCTGATTGAACAATACACGCTTGACCAGCCAGTGCGTGTCAAATGACATTTCTGTTGATTAATTCTCTTTTTTCTTATTATTTTCTGCAGAAAGCTCGGCTAAAGATTTTCTTCAGAACTGGCATTGGTGATGTGGATGCTGTGGAGAATATCCTGCTGACACCTACATCAGGAAGCTCATACGCTTTTGACGCGTACATCAGACAACTCAGAACTCTTCGTGGGATAGAAGGGTCTTCCTCAGATGGTAGGAAGAGCCTTTATACACGAGAGTTGGATGGTGGAGTCAACTCTACCCCGAGAAATCGGGTAGTAGAGTTCCTTTCACGGCAGAACTAGGAATTATATCCCAAGGTTTGGATACATTCCTGTCTCCTCTGAAAGGTCGCTCCCAATCCACCAGTTGTATTGGCAGCACCACGACTTCGGGCTGCCATACTCTGTGGTTCTTCTCTCGTCTGAGAGAGAAGACCAGAGTTTGATTCCTGCTGATCTGGTCGTGACTGGGACCCAGACAGTCAGGAACTGCCACCAACAACGAACCTGACGGAGAAGGTCCGACGGAGAAGATCCAAAGAAGAAGATAGATCTCTATTAGGTTATTGTTGTGGTGTAGAATGAAAATCCAAGATTGTAATAGATTTCCATTATGATTTGTAAGAAAGTCTAAGAAAATGTAATAGACTTTTTTGTGGTGAAATGAGAATGGAAATGATAATTCTTCTATGCTCAAAAATTTGTATTTGTGGATGAATTGTGGACATGATAGATAATGAAATCTTCTTTTCTGTTTTAGAGTATATGATATTATCAGAGGTATTATGGACGTGATAATATGTAGGAACTCAAAAGAAAATAGATTGATTTCTATGCAGAGGTCAAAAAGAATGATAAATGAGTAAGTAGATTCGGAATTGATTCAGAGGTTATGAAAACGTGATCAACAACGAATCCCCACTTAATAAATTTGATAGAAGATTATGAACGGACGAACCGTTAGATGAAATGAACGGATGAACCGTCGGATGAACATAATAAATGAACGGATGAACCGTCAAGCATTAATGAACGGGCGAACCGACTGATGAATGTGAGAAATGAACGAATGAACCGTCAAGCATTAATGAATGTGTGAATCATCGAATGGATATGACGCTTTATTGTTTGAGGAACTTCTGCCTATAAATATAGCAGAAATCTGACAAGTATGAACACTTCTTCTTTCAAACATAAAAATGTCGTCTGAAGAAGCATCCAAGAAGGTTGAAATCGCCATGAAGGTTCAGAAAGGCACTGAAGAACACCCTGCTGATCCAATTCAATCGAAGAATGTGGAAGCAGGCGAAGGTTCGTATGCATCCAAGCCACCAAGGGACATTCTGGACTTCCTGCTTGAACCAGGAAGGACTGAAGGAGAAGAAGCCATGAGGATGGCAGCTTGCAAATTTCTTGTGGGTTCCAGCAAGGAGATCCTCAGCTCTTTTGCTGATCACGTCTTCGAGAAGGATGGCAGTGGCCCACGTCCAAATGTAGAAAATGATGATAGTGATCTTCTTTAATATCATGTATCATCGTTCATGATTAAAAATAAAATAAAAATTTTATTTCTAAACATGAAACTGTCTGATGATTACAAGCATTTATATATAGTACTTTTTAAGGAATTTGCCATTAATAGGCATCAAGACTTTTCGACCATCCAATTCTAAGAGTTGATAAGCTCCATTTAAGAAAACTTTGCTCACAATATAGGGACCTTCCCACTTTGCGTCAAATTTGCCCTTGCTCATATGAGTCAAAGTCATAGGACATCTGACTGTTAGAACAAGTTCTCCTTTTTGATATGCTCGAACTCTGACTTTCTTATTAAAAGCTCTTGAGATCCTAGCTTGATAGAATTCAATATTCTGTTGAGTAGATAATCGCTTTTCATCCAGAGCTTCTAATTCCTGAAGTCGAAGACGATCATTATTTTCAGCAGTGAGTTCATTAGTGATTGCTATCCTTAAGAAGGAATTTGAATCTCTAATGGAAGAACAGCTTCGGAACCATACACCAGAGAAAAGGGTGTACATTTAGTAGCATTACGAACTATAGTGCGATAAGCCCACAAACATTGACCGAGCTTGTCACTCCAATTACGTTTGTTAGTAGAGACAAACTCCTTTAGGAGTTTGATGATGGTCTTATTGAAAGCTTCTGCTAATCCATTAGCTGCTGGATTATATGCGGTAGAAGCCACATTGTTGATCCGATGGTCGTCGCAGAATCGAGTAAATTTTTGACTGACGAACTGTGGACCATTATCATGAATAATGCGTCGAGGAGTACCAAATCTGTAGATGACATGGTGCTTAATAAAGCTGATGACATTGGATGTCTTAACTTCAGATAAAGGAATGGCTTCGGCCTATTTGGAAAAGTAATCGGTTATTGCGAGAATAAACCGATGACCTTTTGATGATGGCGGATTGATTGGACCAAAGATGTCCATGCCCCAAGCTTCGAAGGGCCATGATGCTGCCGTCGGATGTAGAAATTTCGAAGGTTGATGAATAAAATTCGCATGGATTTGACAGGCTTTACACTTCTTTGCGTATTCGATGGCATCAAATACCATAGTGGGCCAATAATAACACATACGTCGAATACGGTCTTGAAGTTTTGGTCCAGGCTGATGTGCACCACAAATTCCATCATGTGCTTCGCGAATGATTTGTTGAGCCTCGTCACCGGCAACACATCGAAGAAGTAAACCATCATAAGCTCGACGATATAAGGTCTTTGTTGTATGATTGTAATAGAATCTGAGTGATCGTCGTCTGATAGATGCTGCTTCATTCGGATCATCTGGAAGAATTTTATACAATACGAAATCCAAGAAAGGAAGTCTCCAATCTTTATCCGTATTCTGATTCTCGGCCGAGTTACCGAAGATGAATTCCATATTGGAATCAGAAGAAGATGACATCGATTTACGACTGAATCCAAATCCTCTTGTTGTATTGACATCATGAGATGTTGATTCTTCAATGTCAACTGGAAGTCCTAGGGTCAGATTGTTTTCGAGATGAAATATTCTTGATTGCGAACAACAATCATTTGTTGACGTCTGATTGGAATAGCCAACACTGCCGCAAGATTGGCAAGAGCATCAGCTTCTGTGTTACATGCTCGTCTAACATGTTCAATGAAGAATTCTTTGAACGAAGAAGCCATAGATATAGCCGATCTATGATAAGGAACCAAATCTTGATGGCGAACTTCATAAGTAACCCTTATCTGATTGACAATGAGTTAGAGTCTCCGTACGCCTCCAAATGTTGAATATTCAGATGTTTAGCGAGTTGAAGACTAATAAGCAATGTATTGTATTCAGCTACGTTGTTTGAACATGGCTGATCAAGAGAATAGGCTCTTTGGATAGCAAGACCTTCTGGCGATACAAGAACGATTCCAACTCCAGCGACAATATCACCATTAGGACCAATTCTTGAAGCTCCATCAAAGAATAGACGTCAAGTAGAATCTTCTTCAGCAATTTGATTCGAATCTAGGACTTCATCTGGGATTTCATCATAGAGTTTTGAATTTTCTGGAATTGAGTGAGCAGCCAGAAAATTAGCTAAAGCTTGTCCTTTGACTGATTTCTGAGGAATATAATGCATGTCATACTGAGCAAGTAGAATTCCCCAATTAGCCAGTCGAGAATTCAAAATACTGGGTTTCTTCATCATGATCCGTATAGGATTGATCCTGGAGATGACATGAATAGTCTGGCCCATGATATAATATGGTGTCTTTTGAACAGCGAACATCAAGGCTAGACATTCTTTTTCGACCGGTGAATATCGAGGTTCAGCTCCGGTCATAGTGCGACTGAGATAATAGATGGCTTGTTCATGACCATTTTGATTCTTTTGAGCAAGTAATGCACCCAATGAATGACTCATTGCTCGGGTATACAGAAGGAACGGTATTCCTGAGATGGGAGGTACCAATACTGGTGGGCTCATCAGATATTGTTTTATATCATCGAATGCTTTCTGACATTCATCATTCCAGACAAAAGAGACACCTTTCTTCATAAGTTTGTTGAATGGTCTGCAGCGTCCTGATAAATTAGAGATGAATCTCCTGATATAAGCGATTCTTCCTTGAAATCCTCGTAGCTCTTTTAAGGAGAGTGGAGGACGCATCTCTTGGATGGCTTTGATCTTCTCGGGATCCACGTGTATACCTTTAGCGGTAATGACGAAGCCGAGAAATTTACCACTAGAAATGCCTAAGAAGGACTTAGTAGGGTTCATCTTTAATTGATGCTTACGCATTAGATCAGAAATAGTCTTCAAATCTTGGATGTGATCCTCCTTTTGTCGACTTTTAACTGTAATATCATCAACGTAGCATTCGACTGTTTTTCGCAGATGTTCACGGAATATAGTGCTCATAGCTCGTTGATAAGTTGCTCCTGCATTCTTGAGACCAAACGGCATAACTGTATAACAGTATGTACCAATCGGCGTTCTGAAAGAAGTGTGCTTCTCGTCGTCTGGAAATATTTTAATCTGATTGTACCCAGAATACCCGTCCATGAATGACATCCATTCAAATTCACAGGTTTTATCGATCATGATATCAGTGATTGGTAGAGGGAATTCGTCTTTAGGGCATACCGCATTGAGATCGCGGAAGTCTATGCAAACTATGATCTTGCCAGTCTTTTAAGAACAGGAACTATGTTAGCCACCCAATCGGGATGTTGTTCCTCTCTAATAAACCCGGAGGTAATGAGTTTATTGACTTCAGCTTCAATTGCATCCATAATATCTGAACGAAATCGTCGCTGTTGTTGTTTGACCGGTTTAGCATTCGGCAAGATATTGAGCTTGTGAGTTGCAATTTGTGGATCAAGCCCTGGCATATCTTCATAACTCTAAGCGAAGATGTCGATGTAATCACGAATGAGTTTGATCATGTCTTGCTTATCAGCTTCTGAAAGACTTTCACTGATGAATATTGGTTTGGGAGATCCCTCTTCACCAACATCTATTTGAACAAGTTTATCTTCAGTCGGAGGTTCTTTTTGCTCAAAACGGAACTCCCATTGATTATCTAACCTTTGGGCCCATTGTTCTGATTCAGGTGAAATTTCAAATTCTTCTTCGTCTTCATCACTTTCTTCAGAATGATCAATAGAAACCATGTTGGAAGACAGAATGTTGCAGTAGAAGTCCCCGATACTCGTATCGGAATTCCAAGAAGTGGTACTAGAAGAATCAGATCTTTTATCTTCGTCAGACTCAGGATCTTCATGGATAATATTGATAAAAGGAGTAGGAGCAATATAGCCCAATCCGTATTTTGTCCTTCCATATTTCAGAGGAGGAATACGAACAGGCATTTTTCTTCCTTTTCCATCATTGAGGCCAGTCCTAAAGTCATAGCCCATATTTTTGATGATGTCTTTAGATTGCTGACTATAACGGCGTAGTTGTAATCTTCCAGTATCATCATTTCTGTCATCATCTTCTAAATCAGAAGGATTTTGGGGCCCTTTGTAGAAGAATATTGGAATGTCTCCTGGCTTTCTGTTGGGAACTAGAAAATATGAAGATTGTACAGGTTCTAGGGATACATCTGTATGAACAGTCTGTACAACTCCAATGGTTATTGTGCTCAAGTCATCTAACAGATGTAAATAACTATAAACATAATTGCATACATCAGCGTACTGCAAAGGTGGAGACTTGTCATTAAATGTAAAAGCAGCAGTATTTACATTGGGAGAAGGCTGGGCCTTAGAGATTTTAGCCAAGTCAATGACTAAAGGGGGAGAAGAAGAAGAAGAAGAAGCTTTGTTTCGATTAAGATCGATAACAAATAGCTCAGAAGAGGTGAGCTCCCTTGAAACTTGAAATGGAAGAATAGTCCGTCCTCCAATAGGAATGATCAGAGTATCTTGAGTAGATGACTGAGATAGTGAAGAGATCCGTCCACTCACTGGAATGATTAAAGAACCTTCTCTAGAGAGTTTGGGAGATTGTTATTGAGTAGTTCGACTTTTAACAGGGATTATTAAGGTCTCACTTTGTGAATCCTCTTTCTCCATGGCTTGTATGATCCTTGTATACTCTTCTTTGTACATCCGGGAATCATTGAAATAAGCTTCAACCCCATAGAAGGGATTTATATCAGCAACTTCTTTTTGTACTCTTCCATTGCTGTCAATGTACTTAAAACACTGATGAAGAGTAGAAGGCACCACATTATTTTTATGAAGAAAGGGCCTCTCCAGAAGAATATTATAGGATCCCACGATCTCAATCACATAGAAAGTGACTTTAGATCTGAAATCACCTATCTGAAGCTTCAGATGAATCTTTCCCAAAGGCTCGCTTCGGCTTTGATTGAAGCCCAGGATAGTAGTAACCGTCTTGGAGAGCTTGTGAAGAGGGATTTTTAGTTCATCCAACAGACTCTTTGGCATTATGCTTATAGCAGACCCTGGGTCGATGAGGATACGATCTATCTTCATTGTATCGATATAACCGGTGTAATAGAGAGGCCGATCATGTCGATTGTCTTCCAGTAGCATGTCGTCTTATGTAAAGGTGATATTTGGGATAATCTCCAGTACACTGTTGCAATGTAAGCAAGTGGCAGGTTCTGCATCTGGCTTCTTTAATTGAGCAAGACAAGAGTCAGCTTGAAGAAGTGCTTCACTTAACGTCTCCCGAGTCTCTTTGGAAAGACGTAGAAGTTCAAAGAGGGACATTCTAGCTGGAGTATTAGCAAGCTGAGCTAAAATGTCGAAATTATAAGGCTTCTAAAGTCCAAGAGGAGGAGACTTCTTGATTGGTTTATCAAACCGAGCCTGTTGTTTGCCTTTCTCCAGAACTATAGGCTTGGGAGGAACAGGTTCAACCGGTGTAGTTGAAGGAACAGGTGCAGTAGATGATTCTTCTTCAGGAGGAACATTAGGAGCATCTTTATCAGCTGGAGGGATATCAGGAGTATCTTCAGGATTCTTGGAATAATCCTTTAGATAAGGTTTCCCCGTTCGAGTAGCACTAACAAGTGCTTCTTCATTATCTTTTGGCTCTGTGTCAGAGGTAGATTCGAGAGAAGTCATATGACATGATTTAATCTTTCCAGACTTCTTGGACTTTTGAGGAGAAGGAGATTCAAAGTCTGCCACTAGATCAGGATGAATCCACATGATTTCTCCAGTCTTTAAAGTGATTGGCACCAATCCTTCAGACTGTGGAGGAGGAATATTCACTATTTCAAGAGTTGCCTTGGGAATAGGAACGATCCCACTTTCAAGGAGTTGAGGAGAGAAATCTCCAAATTGCATAAAGACGACGTTGGAAGTGACGGTCTTCTCTTTTGGAGTAAGAGAGATAGCTCCAGACTTAATCATTTCTTGGATCTTTCCTTTCAGTACATAACATGTACGAATTGTATGACCCAGCATTCTGTGGTATGGACAGTATTTGGGATGATCTGTCTTACCAGCTTCATCAGGTTTCTTGATTTCAGGTAATTGTATTTTATTACCTTTCAGCAGACATTCAAAGATACCAAGGACATCGTCGTCGTCAAAAGAATATTCTTCTTTGGGGCGAGGTGTTCTTGATTGTTGAGTTGTAGAGGCAGGAGTTTGAACAGTTGATGCATCTTTGCTCTGAAGATTAACTTCAAGAGTTTCTTTTCCCTTGCGAGCATTATTTTTATTGTTAGCACCTTGACCTGTTTCTTTAGGAGTCATCTGCACTCCTAAGCCTTTGAAGGTTTCAGCACTAATTTCTGCAGCTTTGGCACTAACTATGAAAGAAGGCCAGTCTTGAAATTGGGTGGATCCTGTCCACATACTGATGATTGGCAACAAGTTTGATTTGTATGTGTCAATGGTGACAGCATCAGGAGTTCCAAGAGGCATCTTCAGAGCTTCTCTTCGAAACCGTTCAATGTAATCCTCTGTAGTTTCATTATTTTTCTGCTTGATTCTAATAAGAGCAGACATAGTCATGTCATTGAGCCCTTCATAGAACCGTTCAAGAAACATCTGTTTGAAACCGGCAAATGAAGTAATGCACCCATCTGGGAGACTTCTATACCATTCATAAGCAGTTCCCTTGAGACATCCAATAAATACCCGTGTAAGGAGGGCATCACTTGGTTGCAATTGGTCAGTCATCACTTCAAAGTGATTAATAAACTGACTTAGAGAAGTGGTTCCATCATAGAATGAGATAGTAGGAGGCTTGTATTTAGGAGGATATGATACTTGCTTCCATTCTATCGGATAAGGTTGCTTGATGCCTAACCTTTGTAAACCATCTTTCTATTTGAATGCCTCGAATTGAGTTTTGAGATTCCTCAATTCTTCATTAACAACTCCGGAGGATTGTGGAGTTGTAGCTTGTAGAGAATAGTTGGAAGGGGAACAGCATTGTAAGCACTACCCCCAGCTCCAGAGAGACTAGGAACTGGTTGAACTTGCCCAGGAGTATTGGACTGGACTGCTGGAGGAACATGTACTGGACTTACACCAGTATCAATTGGTATAGCTTCTGGTACAGTCTGTTGATTTTGCAGTTGGGCTGCCATGAGTTCGTACATTGACTTCATATTATCAGCCATAGACCTCATTTGCTGTTCCAAAGAAGCAATTCTTTGTTCTTGAGGAGTCATGGAAGAAGAAGGTTCGTCAGTATTCCCATCAACCATATATGTTGTGACTGTACGAGGGATTATTGATGAACTTGTGGATATTGTATGCTCTGAATCACTACTTCGTGCATCAAAGTCAGTTAGAGGAGAACTACCCCCAGTAGGAAGAGGTGGAAAATTAGATTCTCCCAGAAATTCAGAATCATCTACAGAGATCAAATTTCTTTGACTAGAAGCCAGGACTCTTGATCTGGTACCTCTATATACTCCATCTGGACTATCAGTTCTACCACCAGCATCCCGAGAGGTCATGTTGACAGAAGCAAACAAAGGCTCATCTTCATCAGGCATAGGTTCACACTGAATCCAATTAAAGACAGATTGTCGTTTAGTTTGACATCTGCATTGCATTGTGATTCTCGGCTGGAAGTCACATTCATGATCACCATGGTTTTGAACCATTGATTGACATCTGCACTGAATTATGACTCTTGGATAGAAGTCACATTCAGCATGATCTTTTGTCATAGAATTACTCCTTCTCTTCTGTTGAAGATGTTCTCGTAAATCTGTTTGTGAAGATTGAGGAGTATATTTCCTGTTCTTGGGTCTTGATGGCTCTTGATTATACAGAGAGTGATTAATATGGGCCACATAGTTTCTTGCATACTCTGCATCTGGATCTCTTATCCTTGTTTCCAACTGGTATAGTTTCTTAACGCCAGAAGTGTTCAGTTTTGTTCTTAGATCAGTTGTAGGTAACACATGGAGTTTTCCTTCCATTGATCTGGATATTTGCAGAGAAGGAAGAGTTGAACCATCCCTTTGATTAGGAGTTGGTAATAGACCCTCTTTTATGGACAAATTCTGTGCCCAATTTGAAGAAGTCATAGAAGAAGACATTAAGGAATGTTTCTTCTTAGACTCATTCAAGTTTTGAGACATAGAATGTCTAGAAGGAAGAGTAGTCAAAAGACCATCTCCTTTCCTTTGACTAACAAAAGTGTCAGTCAAAGCTGTTCCTGAAGTAAAAACTACAGGAGCAGAAGAAACAACTAAAGAGTTATTCCTTTTCGAAGGGACTTTGTGTGGAAGACCACCCCCAGTTCTAGGAGAACTTGGCAAAGAAGAAGAGATAGCTAAAGAGCCATTCTTCTTGGATAAAATACACGCTGAAACAGACTGGGTTAAAGAACCAGAGCTGTTAGCGTGACTTTTGAATTTAGAATTACACACTGAAACAGATTTGGCTAAGGAGCCAGTACTGTCAGCGTGACTGTTGAATATGGGATTACACACTGGAATAGATTTGGCTAAGGAGCCAGTACTATCAGCGTGATTTTTAGAGTTGAATTTGCATGCTGGAACAGATTTGGCTAAGGAGCCAGTACTGTCAGCGTGATTTTTGGGATTGAATTTGCACACTGGAACAGATTTGGCTAAAGAGCCAGTACTGTCAGCGTGACTTTTGATTTTAGAATTACACGCTGGAACAGATTTGACTAAGGAGCCAGTACTGTCAACGTGATTTTTGGTTTTAGAGAGACACGCTGGAACAGATTTGGCTAAGGAGCCAGTGCTGTCAGCGTGACTTTTGGGTGTGAGATTGCACACTGGAACAGACTTGGTTAAAGAACCAGTGCTGTCAGCATGACTTTTGAATGCTGTCATCTTCGAGCGCACAAGAGTGTGCGTGCTTGCAGTAGAGTTCTTGCCAGTGTTAGGAGTAGACACTGTGGCAGAGACTTCACCATTGACTACCAACTGATCCTTAGGGACATAGACAGAGTGTCCCTTCGATTTGGCAGTGGTAATGGAGGCTGGAGTGGGCTTGCCACCCTTAGCCTGCTGCATTTCTTCATAGGCGAGTTGATCGAGTTTGATCATCATCACCTTCTTCGTCGAGCCGATTGACGAAGTATCGCATTGAGTTGTTGCCATCTCAGAAGAGGAGATGGTTTTCCCCAGCAGAGTCGCCAATTTGTTTTCTATAAAGAAATTCTCTTTATTTGTTGTGTTTCTGGGAAAATTACAACTGCGGAAATCTGATCTAGAAGACAATCGCTTTATCCCTTGGACTATGCGAAGAAGAAAAGCTCTCAAAATTTTGACAGTAGATATCAATGTATCTGTACAATGAATGAGAAAAAGAACTCTATTTATAGAGTCGAAAATAAAACTGAAAAGATAACTGTCTTCACAGCCTGTGCTTAGTTGAAAATCACGCAGGATTTAACATACGCAAGGTTGTGAGCAGTTACTGGACGTGGCTTGTAACTGTTGGACACATGGCGATCATGCATGAGTCGTGTGCAAGTTACAGGACACGCAGGCGAAAGATCAGTGGCATGGCTGCCACGTACTCCAATTTGATGAAATCTACGCAGACTTGTTGAAGACGAAATCCACGCAAACTCGGTATAGAAAGCTTCAAAATCTACACAAACTTGGGGCAAGAAGCTTCAGGATCCACGCAGACTCGAGGCAAAAAGCTTCAAAATCCACGCAGACTTGAGGAAGAAAACTTCCGAATCCACGCAAACTTGAGGTGAAGAACTCAAAGATACACGCAGACTTGAGATAGGACTGCCAGCTGTCTTGATTTGGCGTGTCTTGACTGACACAAAATCTCTGACAGTGATTGCTTTGTCAGTCGCATTAAATGACAAGAAACCCTTTTTGGTACGCCAACTCGATGAAGGTTGAGTCTTGCTGAAGAAGATTTTGAAAGTCACGCAATAGACGGCGGTGATCTCTCGAGTTCTGTGCATACGTGGCATACGAAGAGACATTCTTCGACTGTCGTGCTGTCAGTCATAATGACTCTCTGACAAATGATGAGCTGTCTCCCAGCGTAATTTGTAAAATATTGTCTGGATCAACTGAGCGTGACTTTTGACTCTGTTTTGATCAACTCAGCGTGACTGTCATTTTTAAAGGTCTACAAATGTATCGCCAATCACAAGTCAGAAAGTCCAAGTCATCACAAGTGTCTCTGAAAGCTGAAATAAACGTTACCAACATTCTCAGAATAGTCAAATTAGCTAGGATTGCCTGTCCTTAAGTCCAATTCTGGACACAGGGGCAAAACGATAATTTCGGGCAAAAACGATGTCCGCCGTTGGACCCGCTTTGCACCGAAGAGCGTGCCAGAGTCAATGGTCTCTAAAGTCGTCAAACTATATGTCTATGGATTCGGTTTTCCGATACGAACCCGACCGTATGTCCAAAGTCGGATTCCGGTGGGCCGTGCACAAAATTGCCCGTTGAGTGGGACCGTGGGGGCCCGCAAAACGACGATTTTTTCAACGGTCTCAGAATTGGACCAAACTTGGCATACAGGACCAAAAAAATGATACGGTCCTGTTGGCGCAAGTTTTGTCCTGATCTGACGAACGTGCACGATGTAATTGGGAACCTTGCACAGAGGCCGATACGGTAAATTTCGATGGATACGTATCAAATTCGTCGCGCACACGCGACCAATTTGAATTCCGTCAAAGCCCACACGACCACGAAGCCGTTACGCAGCTTTCGATGCTTACGGTTCACAACCACGTCGCCCGGATTGGCGGGACGCACGTCGTATCGGACAATTTTTTAGTTTTTTAAAAACAGAAATTCATATTTTTCCTCATTTTCCAATCAGTTTAACTGGATGTATATTAGATGGATTCCAAATCTAAAAACAGCATTTAGAAACTGTATAGGTTGTCGTTAAACCCCTTCAAGTAGTTTTTCTAAACTGTCGAGGAATCGGCATATATTTGCCTTCCAAATCGGGTTTTGGGAATGCTCTATTGCTCTGTTTTCAACAGATTTTCGACGATGTTTACGTCAAATTTCTGAGCGATCTAAGCATGCATATGAAATTCTATTTAAAAGGCTATGAAGGTGGTTATATTGGCTATTCAAAATAATTTACGGTTCGAAAAATGATCGAACGTAGACGGAGAAAATGTACCACGAAGTCGGCCTCTGCGCTGTTACTGTTGTTCGATGCTGCTATTTGCGCGTCCATTCCGACGTCCGCCCGGCTCTCGTCCGACATGCTCGGTGGAGGAACGCCGCGCTAGGCCTGGAGGGGAGTCGGGGCGGCGCTGTGCTGGGGTTTGCGTGGATTTCTATTAGGTTTTGAATGAAACCTACGCGTATATGTACGCTGCAGGGAGGGGTCGGCCTGGCTCGGGTCATTTGCTGTTGTAGGGGGGTATTTTTGATCGGGCTGGGCTGTGCTGAGCGTGGGCTCGGTCTAGGGGTGGTTGGGCCCGGCTGTTAGGCTGGGCCTTGCTGTGGGCTTAAAGTGCATGTATACATGTATACAAATCAATAACATTTCTACATTTATACATACAAATATAATATAATACATTTATATATACACCCAAATACACACATTGATATATATTTATATATATATACAAATACACACATTAATATATCTTTATATATATATATATACAAATACACACTTTAATATATATTTATATATATACAATACATATATTAATATATCTTTATATATATATACAAATACATATGATATAATATAATATATATTTATATATACACCCAAATACACACATTGATATATATATATATATATATATATATATATATATATATATATATATATATATATATATATATATATATATATATATATATATATATATATATATATACAAATACACACATTAATATATTTTTTTTATATCTTTATATATATATACAAATACACACTTTAATATATATTTATTTATATACAATACATATATTAATATATCTTTATATATATACAATACATATATTGATATATCTTTATATATATATATATATATATATACAAATACATATGATATAATATAATATATATTTATATATACATACAAAACACACTTTAATATTTATATATAAATATATATATATATATATATATATATATATATATATATATATATATATATATATATATATATATATATATATATATATATATATATATATATACATATACACATACACATACACATATATATGGTATAAATCTTAGCAATCTAGAATTACATCACAAAAAGGAATATTTTTCCTATTATAGAATAATTATCAATTTAATATCAATAACACATATATATATAACTGAGGTATCACAAAATATTTAATATCCCACTAAAATAAAATACAAAACACTAATAATGCACACCTACATGGGCGTCTTTGGTCGCACTACCCAACTACGTAGGTTTGGGTTCGGTTCGGGTTCAGTCCAGGCCAATTCGACATAAATCGGGTCTCCTACAAGTCAATAATATTAACAATAAATAATTAACTATTTATAATGGTCATGTCACAATTTTGCCAGGTTTTTCTAGTTAGGACACTCATATGGCTTTGCATTCCCCTACCATGGCTAAACACTAGTCAAAGCACGCTACAGCACTATCCGTGCCATGATTTCTAACCGTCTTGTACTCCAATACTCAACCATGATTAAAATCATCTACCGTAATAATTATCTAAATAATTATTTATAAAATCCAAAAAATCACCATTAAAATCAAAAAAGAAAATATCTCGAAATTTCTGGGAAGGGGAGCTACAGATTGAACTCGGGTTGCTGCAGCGGACAGCGCACGGGTCGAGATCGACGTACAGGGAGCGACGCCGGAGACTGGGCTGGGGAAGCCGACGGGTGCGACCAGCGCAGAGGCCGAAGGGTGGCCGGCCTGGAGTCGGGCGCCGGAACGGTGGCCCAGGGGCGCGAGGGCGGCGAGGAACGCCGGGCTGGCCTGGCGGGGTTGCCGGGCTCAGGCTGACCTGGGCGCTGGAGAAGCGTCGAGCCCCGGTGGTCGGGATCGGAACTCCGGCTAAGGCTCGTCGGAAGTGGCTAGGGCACGGTTAGGGTTTGGGAGTTAGGGCTGAGGGTTTGAGAGTGGGGGTGTTGGTGAATGGTTGAAGGGGTTTATATAGGTTAGGTGAGCGGGGGTTACGGGAAAGGAAGGGGTTCGTCGGAGTAATGGTGGTGACGGCGGACGTTCGGGAGGCCAAGGGTCGACCACGGCCGAACGGTCAGGGGAGGAAAGGAAACTTTCTTTTTCCTTAACAAATGAAAGAGAGTAAAGGAAAATTATGAATGATAATAAATGGGCTAATGGATACATAAAACCCAATGGGTTGTAAAATGGTAAAATGGTTTATGTATATTAGAAAGCTAAGGCTTTAAATGGATTTAAATCCAATGGGCTAAATATTCATGAATTTGGGTTTCTAACAAATGGCTAGAAAGAATGACAACTAATAAAAATTATAACTTAACCTTTAACAATTCTAAAAATTTATTTTTAAAAATTTTATGGTTCCAATTGGGTTCGGGTCTGGCTGACAATCAAAATTCCAAGTTTCAATTATTTTGAAAAGAATTTTACACTTAACTGATTAAATAATACTAATATTAATAACACATAATTTAAATGATAAAAATTAATTACTAGAAAATTACGGGTTTCACAACCTTCCCTCCTTAAGAAATTTCGTCCTCGAAATTTAAAGGATATGATTAGGAATTACCTCAGGTCTCAAACAAGTACGGGTACTGCTCCCGCATCTCATCTTCTCGCTCCCAGATAGACTCGCCTGGGGAATCGTGTCTCCACATAACTCTGACTATGGGAGTCACCGAAGTCCTGGTCCTCTTCTCGCCTCTGTCCAAAATCGCCACAGGCTTCTCTGGTACTGTAAGGCTCGGTCCAATCTCTAGCTCCGAATGGTCCAGAATATGACTTGGATCTGGGATGTAGCGTCTGAGCTACAAAACGTGGTAGACGTTGTGCATGCCCTCAAGATTAGCTGGTAGAGCTAACCGATACGCTACTTCACCAATTCGGCTCAAAACTTCAAATGGTCCGATATATATGGGACTCAGCTTTCCAGCTCTGCCAAATCGGATAGTTCCTCTGGTAGGAGAAATCTTCACAAAGACACTATCTCCTTCTTCAAACTCCAGTGGTCGACGACTGCTATCTGCCCAATGCTTCTGCCTGTCTTGAGCAATCCTGAGTTTGTCTCTAATTACCTTCACTTTCTCTGCTGCGTCAGTCACCATCTCTGGCCCCAGCAGTACTCTTTCTCCTACGTCGTCCCATGCAAGTGGAGTGCGGCAACGACGTCCATAAAGAGCTTCAAATGGGGTCATACCAATGCTAGCTTGGTAACTGTTGTTGTAGGAGAATTCCACTAAATGCAAGTGGTCTTCCCAAGACCCTCCAAATTCTAAGACGCAAGATCTCAGCATGTCCTCTAGCGTCTGGATGGTCCTCTCAGATTGTCCGTCAGTTTGGGGATGGTAGGCTGTGCTGAACTTCAGTTTTGTTCCCAAGCTGTCATTCAAACTCTTCCAAAAGTGTAAGGTAAATCTAGTATCTCGGTCAGATACAATACTTACCGGTACTCCATGAATTCGGTAGATATGCCGCATGTACAGTGCTGCCAACTTCTCAGTGGATAAACCAACCTTGAAGGGGATAAAGTGAGCTGACTTAGTCAGTCGGTCCACAATAACCCAAATGACGTCCTTCCCTCATTGGGATCGAGACAGTCCTGACACAAAGTCCATTGTTATATGCTCCCACTTCCACTCCGGAATGTCAAGCGGCTGTAGAAGTCCCGCGGGTCTCTGTCTGCTAGCCTTCACTTGTTGACAAATCAAGCATCTAGCCACAAATCTGGATACATCCTTTTTCATTCCATACCACCAAATGATGGTACGCATATCCCGATACATCTTATTAGCTACAGGATGTATGGAATACTGCGACTGGTGTGCTTCTTGCATCAGCTCATTCCTCAATTCGCCAGATGGTACACACAGCCTCTTACCATTTTTCAATGCTCCGTCACTGGCGATAGAGAATCCTTCAAGTGTTCCTGCCAGCACTTCATCTCTGAGTTTGCAAAGCGTCTCGTCTTGGAATTGTGTCTCCTTGACTTTGTCCATCAGACTTGAACGCAATTGCAACTGCATCATGGTTGAGTCAGCTCCAGGTACAATAGCTTTTCGCCCCAGTTCTTTCATCTTTTCCTCAGGCAGTACAATTTCCAGACCAAGCTTCTCTATGTCCTCCAACAAGTGCCGCTCCTTGGTCAAAAACATCGCCACTGGGTATCGACTAAGTGCATCTGCAACCACATTAGCCTTACCCGGATGGTACTGCAGGTCGATGTCAAAATCCTTCATCAGTTCCAGCCACCTTCTTTGTCTCATATTCAGCTCCTTCTGAGTGAAAACATATTTCAGACTTTTGTGGTCTGTATATATTTCCACTCTCTCTCCATATAGATAATGCTTCCATAGCTTCAATGCAAAGATGACTGCAGCAAGCTCCAGGTCATGTGTGGGATAGTTCTTCTCATGAGTCCGTAATTGCCTAGATACGTAAGCAATCACTTTTCCATGTTGTTGAAGAACGCAACCCAGTCCTTTTCCTGAGGCATCGCTGTAGATTGAGAAATCGCCGGTACCTACGGATAGCACAAGTATCGGTGCTGTTGTAAGTCTCTTCTTCAGTTCCTCAAACGATGCCTGGCAAGCTTCCGTCGAGATAAATTCTTCATTCTTTCGAGTGAGCTTCATCATTGGTTCAGCAATCTTGGCAAAATCCTTCACAAACTTCCGGTAGTAGCCAGCCAAGCCCAAGAAACTTCTGATTTCAGCAACTGAGCTTGGGGTAGACCACTTCTCAACAACAACTATCTTCTTAGGGTCCACCGAAATTCCTTCTCCTGTGACAACATGGCCAAGAAAATCTACCTTGTCTAGAAAAAATTCACATTTGGATAGCTTACCATATAACTTCTCTTTCCTCAAAGTTCTCAGAACTTTCCTAAGGTGCTCTTCATGCTCCTCTTCAGTCTTCAAATAGATCAGAATATCATCGATGAAAACAACGACAAACTGATCTAGGTATTCATGGAAAACCTTATTCATAAGGTTCATGAACACAGCAGGAGCATTCGTCAGTCCAAACGACATGACCAAGAATTTAAACTGCCCATACTTGGTGTTGAATGCCGTCTTGGGAATGTCCTCCTTCTTGACCTTGATCTGATGGTAGCCGGATCTGAGGTCAATCTTCGAGAACACCTTGGCTCCACTGAGTTGATCAAACATGTCATCGATCTGGGGCAGAGGGTACTTGTTCTTGATGGTGATATTGTTCAACGTCCGGTAGTCGATGCACATCCTCACAGTTCCGTCCTTCTTGGGAACAAACAAGACAGGTGCTCCCCAGGGTGAAGCTCCGTCTCAGATAAATCCTAAAGCCTTCAGTTCATTGATCTGATCCTTCATCTCCTTGGCTTCCTTCGGATTGACTCTATAGTATCCCTTAGAGAATAGGGGAAGAACCGGGGACTAGGTTAATGGTGAACTCTATATCTCGGTCTGGGGGTAACCCGGAAAGACTATCAGGGAAGACATCCATAAATTCTGCTATGATAGGATGGGAAGGTCCGGGTTCTTCTGTGATAGAGGTGTAGGTAACACACTCTAGAGATTTCAAACTCTGGCTCTCCAGGTGGGCTGAAGACTACACATCCTCTGTGACAGTCTATCAGCGCATGCTGCTTACTCAACCAGTCCATCCCTAGGACTACATTATAATTGGGTAAGGACATCACAAGCAAAGGTGCTATGAATTGGTGGCCTGATATGGTGATAGGGCAGTTACAGGTCTCAGTAATGGGTAGGGGTCCTCCACCGGTCATGACTCTACATATCTTCTTGCTAAAGCCCGTATCTATGTGGTGTACAGAGATGAATTTTGTGGATATGAAACTATGTGATGCACCCGAATCAAATAAAGCTAAGGCAGGATAGGAATACACATAAATGAAACCTGCGATGACATCAGCTGTAGGTTCCTACTCTGGCTCTTGTTCCTCTACTGCTAGGGCAAAAGCTCGTCCAGTCTTCTGTTGATGCTGTCCAAATTGTTGTTGCTGAGTGGGCAAAGGACCTTTCTGCTGAATAGTTCCAGTCCGGTGCATCGACGAGGGGCAGTCCTTCACTTGGTGGGTGGCAGACCCACAGACTAGGCAGTGTCCTAGCCTCTTCCTGCAGATGTTCGACTGGTGCCCTGGCCTCTTGCAAAAATCATAAACAGGGATCTGCCTCTGAGGTGCCCTATCATTGTTCCTCGCCTGTTGGTTCTGCTGGTGGTGGTGAGGAGGCCGGTTGTTGTTGTTGTTGGGCCTCTTCTGATTACCCTGGAAGTTGTTAGTTTCAGGATAATCCCTCTTTGAGCGAGCGGGTTGGCTCTTCTCTATATCTTGAGCTCGCTCCAGGATCCTTTCATAGGTCTTAGCACCGCCTGAGATCACATGGGTGCGGATCTTCTCTCTCAGACCACGTCTAAACCTTTCAGCACGATCTTCAGGGTCAGTTACCAAGTTCTTGGCAAAACGGCTGAGTTGGCCGAATTCTGTCGCATATTCTCCAACAGTCATATTTTCTTGCTTCAGGTTCTGAAATTGCCTCTCCATCTCCCGCAACTCTGATGTTGGGAAGAACTTCCTCTTGAACAACCTCTTGAAGGTGTCCCAGTCAAGCTGCCTGTCCTGGAGTCAGGGTTCATTTCGATACCAGATGCTTGCTACACTTTGCAGTTGGAGTCCCACTGCTTCAGCCTTGAGGTCTTCTGGAAGTCGAGCGACGCTTAGGAGACGCTCCATGCTATCGAGCCATTCATCGACATAGACGATTCCCTCGGTTCCCTTGAAGGGTCGAGGGTTCTGCTTCTTGAAACTCTCAATATCGTCCACCTTGGCAATATGATTCCCATTAATTTATATGGCCTTAATGTTACATAAATTAATCCTTAGATTTATGTTTACCCTGGCAGGCCTTGGTTCATGTTGAGCTGCTTCTCCTCTCTCCAGTGCAGCCATTGCCACACTATGGGCATTCTCCATGCCTTCTCTCATAATCGTCGTCTGCTCGCGATGAGCTTCAGCTTGAGTTCTCTGGGCTTCTAGCACTCCTCTTAGCAGACCTATAAGGTCGGTGGGGTCCACCGGTACCGGTGGGGCAGCTGGAGTGGGCAAAACCACAGGGGGCTGCATCTCCGTCTGGGAGGATGATGGATCCGCCGTTGTATTATGGGGACGGTCGGCCAGCTGTCGAGGTGTAGGATCCGGACTTGGTTGAGGAGGTGGGGTATGATAGGGTGAAGATACCCCATCGCCAGCAGGATTGGTCTTGTCAGTGGCCATTCTCTGGAAGGTTTAGGATATAAACATAAGCAAGGTAGCCTATCCGTCTATAACAAACAAAAATATTTATAATATATAACGGTCCTACGTTGTGACAAATTAATGTTCTAGTGTTCTAAATGTTTCTAGATGTTTTCCTAAGTCGTTGATTTGACCTGCATAGGCCACTACTAAAAACATGTCACGACCCGATCCCAATTACTTGGGTCGAATCGGATCATGTCCAGCCTGCACCGTTGATGAGACGGCGGCAGTAAGCTGTATCTTTCATAAGCAGGTAATCAACAACTCAATCTAATTTGCCACAATCTTTATTATTCGATAAATTAAAACTTGTTCAGTACAAAGTACAATCATAAAACTACCAACTGAAATAACATTGTTTTTAGACAAAACTATCAAACTGGAAAATAGCATCTAAAGAGAAGCAACATCATCATCAAGTACGCCATCCTCAGGAAGCACAGCAGGGTATAGCTCAGGGTCATAGTAGCTACTAATCAGTAGCTCTGCATCCTCAATAGGACCTAAAAATATAGTCTCCAGTCAGGAGGGAGCAAAGTATAATTCATGATATTTTAACAATTGAAATAATAATAGAATTATGCACTTTTAAACAATTTGAAGTAAATAGTTTTTCTGCAGTTAAAAATAGTGTGATGTGAATAGGCAATAAAATATGACCGGATTGGGTTATACAGTTGTATCCTATTGGTACGATATGGCTTATCCCTGTGTGTATGAGGGGTAAGCTAACACAGTCATTATACTATTTTGGATGTGGTCATACTCATTACACTACTCTCCCAGTACCCAACAGTCAATGCTCTCAGAGAGAGTTCCGTGTTACCTCGTGGTTTAAATTTGCAGTAAAACTATTACTAAATAATTGTAAACTACCACAAACTGTACTTGCCTCAAATTGATTTGGACTGGACGGGTCGATATGTCGGGGTGGGAAATCAGGTTCTTCCTTGAAATCCTACATTCGGGAAACTTGTCTCAGAAAACCAAAATCGCCAATGATACTATACTAGTTGCAATCTCTAGTTGTGTCCTAGTCAATTTTAGTCTTTATTTAGCTAACACAACCAAAACGCGATTATTAGTGCGTTGCAATTAAGAAACATCAGTTTATATTTAATTTCGAGAAAATTGTATTTATCGGTTTATTTGGAAAAACTTGGTATTTTATAATTATATAAATATAAAACTAAGATTTTCCTTTTTAATGAGAAATATATGAATTTATATTTAAAAATTATAACTTAACTGCTAAGTGATAAAACATTTATTATTTTTTTCTTTTTAAAATAAAATAAATAATTATCATTTTATACTACGTTCTCATGACCGAAAATCATCCAGAAAATAAAAGAAAACAAAATAAAACCTAAGCTATTACACTTTCTTACAGTAGGAATAAATAATTGGGCTTATGCCCTATTACAGACCTTTATTACATAAATTAAAATAAGAAGAAAACAATTATTAGTCTCAAAAATCCTACAAAACTAATAATAAATTAAATAATAGGTCTCAGATTTTTGGTCCAATCATCAAATAGGCTAATGCCTCAACATCCGGGCAAAACCAGTTTCGTTTGCACTTAGCTAGGGCCCATTGACCAATTACGGTCGTCGCCCAAAATTTCAAAAAATACAATCTTTCCCGAAAAACCATTTTAAAATAATAATTAAATTTTATAGAAAATTCGGCAGCACTTCCTCTATTTTTGGTCAACCTAAAAACTGGAAAATGTGCCACAAACACCAAACACAATCCCATACCAGAGAAAATCCATATTCTCACAGAATTATTTCCGAAACAAATTCGGAAAACCCGGAACCAGCATACCAACAATCCAATATAACTATCAAACCAAAAATCCCAGAAGCTTATCGGATATTCCGAGAACCAAAACAAAACACAGAACCTATCCGAGAGGATTCGGAAATTCCGAAATCCATACAAATTAACCACAAAACCGAAAATCAACTCACGGAATAAAATCCGAAGGTCACAGCACAAAATACCAAAGAACTTCAGAATTCCCGAAACGAAACAGAAATCCCGAAACTAACTCGGAAAACACACAACTCATATTAATCCATTAATTCGAAAAAATTCGAGAATCATAGAAAATATTACGAAGAGTTCTCGGAAAAATCCGAAATGGAATCGGAAAACCCGAAACTAAATCAGAAACAATAAACCGAAATTCCACAGAAACTTGCCAAAGGCAAATTCGAAAATTCCGAAGGATCGGAAACCTCACAACCGATTCCCGTTGCGGGATCAGGACCAATATCATCATCGACACTAAACCCAAGGAACAACTACTGAGATTAACAGAGGTTACCCAAAACTTGACGGAATCTGAAGTGTAGCCTCAGACTCGGAACAGCAAGTCGAGCACGGGGAAACACTGGACAACGTTCAGATTGAACTCGGGTTGCTGCAGCGGACAGCGCACTGGTCGAGATCGGCACACAGGGAGCGACGTCGGAGACTGGGCTGGGTAAGCCGGCCGGTGCGACCAGCACAGAGGCCGAAGGGTGGCCGGCCTGGAGTTGGGCGCCGGAGCGGTGGCGCAGGGGCGCGAGGGCGGCAAGAAACGCCAGGCTGGCCTGACGGGGTTGCCGGGCTCAGGCTGACCTGGGCGCTGGAGAAGCGTCGAGCCCCGGTGGTCGGGATCGGAACTCCGGCTAAGGCTCGCCGGAAGTTGCTAGGGCACGGTTAGGGTTTGGGAGTTAGGGCTGAGGGTTTGAGAGTGGGGGTGTTGGTGAATGGTGGAAGGGATTTATATAGGTTAGGTGAGCGAGGGTTACGGGAGAGGAAGGGGTTCGCCGGAGTAATGGTGGTGACGGCGGACGTTCGGGAGGCCAAGGGTCGACCACGGCTGAACGGTCGGGGGAGGAAAGGAAACTTTCTTTTTCCTTAAAAAATGAAAGAGAGTGAAGGAAAATTATGATTAATAATAAATGGGCTAATGGATACATAAAGCCCAATGGGTTGTAAAATGGTTTATGTATATTAGAAAGCTAAGGCTTTCAATGGATTTAAATCCAATGGGCCAAATATTCATGAATTTGGGTTTCTAACAAATGGCTAGAAAGAATGACAACTAATAAAAATTATAACTTAACCTTTAACAATTCTAAAAATTTATTTTTAAAAATTGTATGGTTCCAATTGGGTTCGGGTCTGGCTGACAATCAAAATTCCAAGTTTCAATTATTTTGAAAAGAATTTTACACTTAACTGATTAAATAATACTAATATTAATAACACATAATTTAAATGATAAAAATTAATTACTAGAAAATTGCGGGTTTCACAAATGAGAACACAACTCCATGGTAATACTCGATGATATAGGGTAGGTTTGGTTAAATCTAGATGACGATATTCTTTGATACTGTAATAAAGTTTCCAGTCACCACGGTTTAAACCACTACAAAAGTTGGTGTCATAACGACTATCACTATGATAAAAGTTGGTATAGTAACGATTACTACTATGACAAAAGTTGTTGTCGTAACGGTTAGTACCATGATAAAAGACGTTACAAAAATATGTTACGACATATTAGTCACGAAAATTACTGTGACAAAAATTATTTGTCATGGTAATAACTGTTGGCACTCACATATTTTGGTGCAGTGATAATAGTATAGCGGATCGTAGCAGCAGTAATGCCGAGAAAGCATTAAAAGTTACAAAAGTGACTAAGTTAGAGTCGCAGAAGGCTACAGATCAAATATTTAGAGTCACATAATTAGCGACTGATATAGCATTGCGGACGACTGTTGAAGTTCTACAAGAAGCATTAGAGTTACAGAAGCGACTGATATAGCGTCACAAATGGGTGTTGAAGCTTCATAAGAAGCATTAGTCACATAAGTGACTAGTATAGTGTCGCGGACGACTATTGAAGTTTCACATGAAGCAAAGGACGGAGCTTGAACGGTCTTGAATAAGACTTTTTTGTGCTTATGCACTACAATGAGGCCCAAATAGTCATGTGAGAGCATCTTCTCAAATTCCTGCCATTCGTGCTCGAGGAGCAACATCTCGATAATTGTTCGGAGAGCCTTGGCATCAGATTGCGTCATTGTACTCTTTTTCTTCGGTGATATTTTTTCATTGTATTTTCCATTCGAAAGGTTGTTAAAGTGCAATTCGCACTCTTTCATATTCCTGAAGAATATTATTATACTCTTTTCTTTTACGATTTTTTCCAAAGCAATTTTTTTTAATAAGACAGTGATTAAAGTAGACATCCAAGGAAGAATGTTATGATTTGTGGATAAAGAATACCCTTATCTCTATCTACAACAATCTTTATCTTATTATCTTTTTATATATTTTTAATAGAGAAGCTCCATAACTATTTTATTCAGAGACGAATATTCTTTTTTGGGGTTTTATTAACATGTGCCCATATAAAATATGTATTTTATATGGGTACTTTCACATTTATCTATGTACCTTTCACTTAACAAATACATTGATAAATATAAAATGTGCTATTGATAAATGTGTTGGTTTGAAAATATCCATATAAAATACACATTTATCAATATGTTAAAAATTCTTTTTTTCCTTTCCATTTTTAACCATTCCAAAGAAAATATTTTAATAAACGGTTATTATCTAAATAATTTTGGAGGTTTTTTTACACACATTGTTAAACAATTTCAAAGCAATCCCTAAAAACCCAAGCAATCAATATCCAAAATTATGAAACCCGGCCCAAGTTAGGAATCCAGTTTTACGTATGTCGAGCCATCATAGGGTATTGTTTGAGAAGAGGAGAAAATGGGGGGAAGGAAAATATTGAGAGAAAAATTAAAAGTATTGGTGTTTAGGAAGGGAGAGGGAAGAGGAGGGAGAGAATTTTGGAAGAAAAATTCATACGGGTCCCACTCAAAAAAGTGGGAGAAAAATGGAGAAAGTTGAGAGGAATATGGAAGAAATTACCCATCTACCCTTCAAAAAAATTAGTTTCATTTAGGTAATTTCTATGGGCACTACCAAAATTGCTAGGGACATCATTTACTTGGGGGCAGCCCATGAATGTGGAGAAATTGCTAGGGGGCACCCAAAAATTGCTAGGGGCAGCCCAACCTCCCCAAACCTAAAAATTCACTTTCATTTTCATTATTCACCCTCTCTCCTGAAGAAGAAAAGAAAGAAAGCTCTCTCCCTCTCCCTCTCTATCTTCATCTTCTAAACCCTAATTTCTTCTTCTCCATCACTCCATTCTCAATCCCTCCACGAAGATTCTCAAAGAGATGACACGCAAGTCAAAGCAACCGGAATTCAGGTACGTTCTTCCCTAATTTCTTCGAAATTTTTTTACATTATATTCGAAACCCTAGAATTGGTTTAATTCTTGAAAAAGTTTTTGTAAAATAGGTTTATAATCTCTTGCACGTTCTCTTCCCTTATTTTCGAACACAAGAAACCCGAAATTTATGTTGAAACCCTAACCCTAAAACACGACAAAGTAGGATGTCGTTATGGGAGTTCGGGTTCACGATAGTAGGACTGCCTGGAATGTGGCAGTCCTAATGAAAATTAGGACTGCCACAGTCCTGGAAATCCTATTCTGAAAGAGGACTGCCACAGTCCTGGCAGTCCTATTCAGAAAGAGGACTGCCAGGAATGTGGCAGTCCTAATTTTTATTAGGATTGCCACATTCCTGGCAGTCCTACTTGTTATGACATATAGGAGTTGGGTAAGTACATATTGTTTCTATTACTTAATAAGTGTATGTTGCCATGCAGTCCACCGAACAAAAGAATACGGCCCACCGCGTCAAAGCGGAAGGAACGTACGGAACGTCCTCGCGGGCGTCCGATAATAATTACCGAACCGACGCCCGAAGCTCGGTCTCGGACATCGCCACCGGCACGTCAAGCTCGGTCGAAGCAACGAGCTCCTACTCCTACGCCTCCTTCCGACGACAACGACGACGACCTGCCAATTGCCCAACTCCTATCACGTCAAGAGGGTTCTGCTCCATTTGAGGAGGTCGATCATTCTGAGGAGGTCGGTCCTTCTGAGGAAGCCGGTCCTTCTGAGGAGGCCGGTCCTTCTGAGCCGCCTGTCCGTCCGCCCGGTTGCTCAATGTTGGTTTCTTTTGAGAACCACATTGCGTATGAAAAATGGAAGAACCCGGTATGTACATGACGTTTGCAAACTACCAGTTTAGTATACTTTTCAAATATGTATTTCATAATTGATATGTGTTTTGTTGTATACAGAGGACATATCGTATCCTTAGGGCTGTGAGTCACGGAAAGAAAACCGTGTCCTAACTGTTTACAAGCTTATCCGAGGCCGTCCGGAGCAAAATCATACCGAGCGGCTTGCACAATTTAGCACAAAATGCCTACCGAACTATGGATAGTGCCCTCATATCCGCCTTCGTGGAGAGATGGCACCCGGAGACGAACACATTTCATCTTCCAGCAGGGGAGATGACCATTACACTCGACGACGTCTACCAGATATTGGAGCTGCCAGTGACCGGGCGTGTAATGACCAAAGAACATTACACGAATGAGAAATCCGTAAAATGGTACGAGAAGATCGTCAAGTTCGTCTCAACTCACCTTGGAGTTACGGCTACGAGTTTTACAACTTTACCAGGCTTCAAGAAGTCGTACAGAATTCCTCTATCATTTCTGGTGGACCAGTTCATGGATATAGAGGTGGATGACGATGACGATGAGACGGTCGATGCGGTGGCTCGTGCGTATATGTTGTTCGTCCTGGGAACGGTCGACATTTCGGACAAGTCCGGTACGTCGATACATGCTCGGTACATGCTAAACTTATCTGAAGTGGATGACTTCATCGAGATATCCTGGGGAAGCGGTATCCTGGCCAACCTTTACCGCGAGCTCGGCATCGCATCCCGTGTCGGGACTAAGACTATGGCCGGCTGTCAAACTCTGCTACATGTAAGAAAACTTCTAACAATTTAATCTTGTATACTTAAATTTTTTGTTTTAATTTTTACTATTCATTTATAAATTGAATAGGCATGGATATACGAGCACTTTCCGATGCTTAGACGGGCTGACGAAAACCCAGCGTATCTTGAACACCTTTCCCGAGTGTGTCGATGGAGGCCATCCCAGCTGGAAACAAAAAATTGGCAAACACTGGCTTCCATTCGTGAAGTATTAGACAGTTTGGTGCCAGAAGAGCTACTATTTTTTGACTAACTTTTTATGTTAATTTTGTATTGTTGTTAACTTTATTCCTACAGATTTTTTGGAATCCATACCGGGATTTACGTGAGTTGAATCGTGAGGTCTAACCAGTTTCTTTATTTCATGGCATGATCACATGCTATAAAATCACGGAGCCGTATATGCCCGACAGAGTACTTCGTCAGTTCGGCTTCGTGCAAACTGTGCCGAAGCGCACATTACGGCTGTTGGAGCCTCCGCGCGGAACCCAAACTTTATGTTACAAACCAGCGGAATTCGACTGGGTGACCGACTTTTACTCGGAGTGGCAACGACATGTACTTCGGGAATCTGAGAGACGACCGGTCACCGAGATGGCCGACTGCAGCGAGGACTACATGCAGTACTTTCTGGGGGTCGGAAATCCTAAGTTGTCGAACCCTACCAACCCGGGTCCCGTGGCCGTCGGAGCAGTTGGAGCTCTTCCTTCCAAGAATGCCTTGTATACTGGGTTGGTAAGAATGGTAAGTTCCGTATTTGTAATAAGACTGAGATTTTCATGTTTGTAGACTTAATTCATTTATACTTTCATTTTCAGTCTCAAAGGGTGAAGGAGTTGGCGCAGACACTCCGGAGAGGTTGCCAAAGTGATGAGTGTGTCGCCGTCGCCAACGAGCTTGAGCGCATCGACGATGTGGTCGACTTCCCCTTCATGAACAATAGGGAGTCTCGTTCTAAGGCCCGGCATGATATGTAGATGGATTTCGATATTTTTCATGATTCAAACTTTAGTTGGTTGTGGATTAGTAACGTACATTTGATAAATTATTGTGGATATTTTGCTTGTTTGAAACTTAATTTGGATGTGGAATGTTTGGGACTAAGTAGTTGAGATGAATTATTGTAGTTGTGATGATTTCAACTCTATGTGGCAATTTGAACTCTGTAGCAATTTGACTCTGTGGTTGTGATGATTTTAACTCTGTGTGGCAATTTGAACTCTGTGGCAATTTGACTCTGTGGCAATTTGTGATGAATTTTAACTCTGTGGCAATTTGTGATGAATCTTAACTTTGTGGCAATTTGTGAAGAATTTTAACTCTGTGTGTTGAGTCCCACAAAGAAATCATCACACAGAGATTCATAGATAGGACTGCCACACCCTTGGCAGTCCTACACTGAAGTAGGACTGCCAGGATGCTGGCAGTCCTATCCAAAACTTGCTGTAACAGCAAGTTTTGGATAGGACTGCCAGGACCCTGGCAGTCCTACTTCAGTGTAGGACTGCCATGGGTGTGGCAGTCCTAACGATGAATCTCTGTTTGAGTTTGATTCACACATAAATTCATCACATAGATTCTTAGATAGGACTGCCATGTAGTGGTCTGACATGTAGTGTTAATATCCGGCGATCACAGAGATTCATCACAGAAATTCATCCCGATCAGACCTATAGTACATAGGTTAGACACTCCGTGGTCCGTCGGAGGAGCGCACATCGAAAAGAATGTATTGTTAATATCCGGCGAGATAAGTACAATAGGTATCATATACCTATTAGCAAATAAATAGCCGGCAGACGGGACTGACATGTAGTGGTCTGTCCCGGTAACACTGTCGGTGCAAGGGATACTTAACAACAAACTTGCAACTGTTTCTTCGCTTAGGATACGGGAGTAGAATGGAAGACGAGTCTCTAACTCCTCGTACAGCTCCTGTCTCACCCGTCTCCATTCGTCTTTGTCATTATAACCAAGATGCATTGCAAGGGCATGAAATTCGCAATGGCCATCACCGGGGACATCGACAATAGACCAAATGTAACTTCGAAGCGCATGTTGAAATTTGTCAATATACAAACTCGTTGTTTGGCTTGTAACTGTATCTTTTCTTGGGAGATCTATTTTCTCCATTTTTCGGCAAACGACAAGCTTGCCCTTCCGTGCAGGCGAAGGTTGCTGTAAGCTTCGTTCAACATGCTCAAAGTGCGATGGATCTCTCCTAGTTGACTCCAGCCTTCTCTTCTGTGAACTAATCAATCTTGTTTGAGGCCTGCCTTTAGGATTGGAAACAACGGTCGGCTCATGCATTGTAGTAGTGACCGGATATGCAATTTCTTGCATTTTAAGCTCAATGGACTGCCGCTCCGCTGCTACTGAGGCTAACCACCTTGCGTGGAGAAGTTTCAGTTGTGGCAAAGAGAAGAAATCGTCGTCCGTCTTCACCACAGGCATCATAGACAACTGCCTCCAACGTTGATCGACTGCTTCAACTGGAATAGGAATGGATTCACGGCGATATTCATTAATCTGATGTGCACAAGGGAGGCCCAGTGTATGTCGATGTACACACCCGCAAACCTCGGGATCAAGTCCGACAAACTTTGATCTTTCAATCTCATAAGCTATTAAGGCCAACGCCTTATGAGATACCACGCGCATTAAAGCATCTAAGAGTACTTCCTTTCTATGCTCATGCTTGACTATATTCAAACTCATCTCAAATGATGCCTTAATTTCATTCACAGTCCGGTCTACTTATAAATGTATAGCTTTCCAAACAAAGACGAAGTTGCCGAGAGATGATTTTAGGTGCCTCTTCAATAAAGAGTGTGCTCCTTCGACACGGTTGGTAGTTGTCGTACCGTAATGCTTCACCACATTCGACCATGCTAAGACGAATTATTCTTTGTGCGGTTCAAGCCATGTATCTTTGATGTAAGAAATGTATGTCGGCTCCCTCGCCTCCCACTTTTGCTTGAACAAGTACCATGCAGCGTCGTAACTGGCAATCGTAGATGCTCGCCACACACAATTCCAATCATTATAGAATTCGTCAAAAATCTGTATGTCGATTTTACCATCCTCCTTCCGAAACTTCAACTTATATTGGGCTTGAATATTACGATTGACATGCCAAGTGTATAGCAATGTATCCGCTTGAGGAAAAATAATGCGAATAGCATTAATGAGGGCGTACTCTCTGTCGGTAACAAATACTGATGGCTCTGTATGACCAGTGTAAAGTGTTTTCAGTTTCTCCAACGCCCATGTGTAGTCTTCAAGCTTCTCACTCTTCATGAAGCAAAATGCCACTGGAAATGTTTTCCAAGTAGAGGTGAACCCGACAACATGAAAGAGAGGCATCTTGAACTTATTTGTCTTGTACGTACAATCAAGGACTAACACGTCGGCAAAGGACCTGGCCAAATTTGTGCAATCAGGATGAGCCCAAAAGAGTGATAATACTTCATTACTCTGGGGATGTCTTCTATGGAAGTCAACATAATGATTATCGGCAAGCAACTTGAGCACTTCTTGCATCGCTGTAGCCTCCCTTCCCGAAAATTTTTCAAAATATTTTTTTATTATTTATTTGATTTAAATAGTGATTTTAGAATTTTTATAAATAATTAAATAGTTAATTATTATGGTAGATGATTTTAGCCATGGTTGAGATTTAGAGTACAAGGTGATTAGGAATTATGGTACGGATAGCTCAGTGGCGTGCTTTGACTAGTGGTTAGTTATGGTAAGGGAAGGCCGAGCCCTAGCGTTGCCCTAACTAAGAAAACCAGACCAAGTTATGACATGATCGTTATAAATAGTTTAATTATTTATATTTAATATTATTTGACCTCAGGAGACTCGGTTATACCATTTTAGCCGGACTGGACCCAAACTGAACCCAAGCCTATGTAGTCATGCGGTACGTCCAGTGACATTCGTATTGATGCATTTTGGTATGATTGTGTGTCGTATTCCATTTTAGTGATCTAATGAGTATTATTAAATATTCTTATTTAAATATTATAAATATTGTTATAGTTGGTATTCAATAATATTTGTATAAAATAGGCCTTGTACATTTTCTGGGATTATTAGAGAATGTAGAATGGTATACACATCATCTTTGGTTTATTAAATTTTGTTATTATTATTATTACTATTAATATTATTTTATTGGGGTTATTATTAATATTATTATTTTATTGATTATAATTAATAGTTATATTTAAATTTTATATTAAATTTGTTGTCATGTGATTTATAATTTATGCATACATATAATATATTAAATATTGCGTATTGTGTATGTGTACGTATACATAATAATATATAGCATAGGTGTACGTATAGAAGTATGAAAATATATAGGTGTATATAAATAATTTATTTGGAAAAATATTTTGTATTAATGTTAAATATTTTAGATTAAATATGGTTCTTATACACAAAGTATATGTGTGTATTTATAAATATATATTGTGTAGATATATGAGAATTATGTATATATAAATATGAAGAGGAATATAGGACGTATATAGATTTGTGTAAATAATTATATATATATATATATATATATATATATATATATATATATATATATATATATATATATATATATATATATATATATATATATATATATATATATATATATATGTACGCGTAGGTGTATACAAATATATACTATGAAGGTATTTGTGTGTATTCATGTATTTATATATAAATATATATTATACATTTACGTATATGTGTGTATATATATATAAAATATATAATATATATATATATATATATATATATATATATATATATATATATATATATATATATATATATATATATATATATATATGTATAAGGGTTCATAGCTACTTATATGTATATAGATGTATATATATAAGGAATAGGAATTAGTAAGAGAAGAATGAAATAAGCAACAGTAACAAAAAGCAAGCCCAGCCATTTACCCCCCCCCCCCCCCCAAACCGAGCTCAGCAAAGGCCTAAAGCCCGGGCTCCTGAGCCCAGGCTATACTAATCCCATCCCCAGGCCTAGAAACCCCCAACCCTTCTCTGGAACCCAGTACTATATATATACGCATAGGAATATCGACTGAAAACCGAAGGAAGAGGAATGCGAAACCAAAACCCTAACACGAACCCCGTCCCCGTCGCCTGCGCGCACGCGCCACCGCCGCCTATATGCGCACGCGCCGCGCGCGGCCACCGCCGGCCAGCCAGGGCCACCGGCCATGCACAGCAGCGCGGAAGGAGCAGCAGTAACAGCCATGCATGGGGCTGTTTTTGCGACGATCTTTCTCCCTCGTCGCTGGACGATTTTTCAATCCACTGTACAGGTTCGAACACAACCCTACCCTCCTTAAACCCCTTTACATAGTTTCTTTTTACTCGTGCCATGTACGACGAGAACCGAGTCCCAATATCGAGAAAAATCTCGATATTCTGAGTTTAGAGACTGTCCCAAAGTCCCCAGTTCGAGTCTCGAATTCTTGCAAACCAGTGATCGAATTCGAAATCCACCTGAAGGCGTTTATTAACAATATATAGGGCTTCACATTCCTTTTTGTGGATTCAGAAATCATCGACTACGCGTCGAGAAATCGAATCCCAAAGTTTTCCAAAAACCTGTTTTAAAAACTTAGAAATTTATCCACACGACGTGCGTCACGCCAATCGGGACGATGTGGTCGCGAACCGAAGGCATCGAAAGCTGCGTAACGGCTTCGTGGTCGTATGGACTTTGGCGGAATTCAAATTGGTCGCGTGTGCGCGACGAATTTGATGCATATCCGTCAAAATTTACCGTATCGGACACTTTACAAATTCTCCAATTACTTTGTGCACGCTCGTCAGATCGAGACGAAACTTACGCCATCAGGACCGTATCATATTTTTGGTCCTGTATGCCAAGTTTGGTCCAATTCTGAGATAGTTGAATCCGACGTCGTTTTGCGGGCCCCACAGTCCCACTCAACGGGCGATTTTGTGCACGGCCTGCCGGAATCCAACTTTGGACATACGGTTGGATTCGTGTCGGAAAACTGGATCCGTAGACATGTAGTTTGATGACTTTAGAGACCATTGACTCTAGCGCACTTTTCGGTGCAAACGGCGAATATCATTTTTGCCCGAAATTACCGTTTTGTCCCTGTGTCCAGAATTGGACTTACGGACAGGAAATCCTAGCTAATTTGACTATTCTGAGAATGTTGGTACTGTTTATTTCAGCATCCGGAGACTTCTACATGTGTTGACTGATTGTGGCTCAGTGAGTGGTATAGTGTTATTGGTTTCTCCAGCTAAGGACCCCAGGCAAGTGCACTTTTTGATTGCTTTCCGATTCATAGTAGTCTTTTCATTTCATGTCTATACATATATCTTGCTGCTTGTTGACACGCTCGTCATACGGAGTTGTCGGAAGGGAAAATATCTTAGTAAACATGTGGACTACCCAGAACTATCCCATGATGTCTATTCGTGAACAATAGCACCTGTACACGACACGTACAGGTGCCGGATTTATCCCCTAGCCGTTCACATGTCGAAACAGATATTTTACACCACCTAGATAGATGTCTTTTATTAGTTTTTCTTTGTTTACTTCTCTACCGTTTTATGTCATCAGTTTTCTTACTAGCTTTCATATTCCATATGCTATTTTCATGTCTTGTCAATTCTATTGTGTTTTGCATTGTCGTCGGTTTGTGTACTTGTTCCATTCCTGACTGGAAACCAACATTTTTCAGGTTTAGCTGCGATCATTCTTAGCACTGGAAAGACATGGGTATGCTGAGGCCGACCTAGATAGTGGAATTAGTTGTTATTTTTCATTAATTATAATTCTTGTATTTTCCTTTAATTTTAAATGATGTAACTGTTGTAAATAATTTAGAAATGTGAATGAGCAGTAAATGTGATATTTCTTGAGCATTTATTTCTTGCGGGCTTGACAGCGTTCTACCGCCGACTCTGCGGCGTAGGCTGGCTTGGACACGTCTCGTATCCGAAAACCGGGTGTGGGTCGTGACAAGTTTTTGTGGTGGCCCATGCAGGTCCATTTTCGCAAAAGATTGCAAACTCGTAATAGTACGTTAGTCGTACTATTGCGAGCCTGCGACCAAGAATTGCTCATTCACAAACTAGGATTAAAATAATTTAAGAGAATAACTAGGACTAGGAGTCCCTTGTTTAAATTGACCGTTGGGTAGCTAAGGTTGTTAGATAGGCCATGCAATTTAGAATTATTCAATTTAGATAGCTTGCTAGATCCCTATAGGTACACTCTTACTTTTGATATGACGATATGATTCCATGTGGATACACTATACACTTGGTTGGTTAAATTTTTCCCAGAATTAAAGCTATAACCTTGATAACCTGCTCAATTTTCTTTTTGCTCTGTTTAGATATAAACCTTATGTCATAAATTAGAATTGCCTACTTAAATTCATTTTTGCTGTCATGAATTGATTTATAATTACTGATTCTTTTATTCGTATAAAATCTAGAGGTAGATTGATTCGAGATTTCCCTCAATCAGTGAAATACATAGGAAATAGATACTAGAATGTTTGTATTTCTTTCGTATTTAGTTATATTCTCCATGATTAAATCTTTTAATTTAAGTGTTGTGACTGATAGGACAAATACCTATGCTTCATTCTTAGTCAACTTCTTTGAATCTCTAGAAGCTCATAAATTTTTTTCGGCTATAGTTAGGGAAATATTAGCTAACCCATAAAGTTTAGACAACAGCGCACTGTCGTCAGTTATTTGAGAGTGGAGAATGTGGGTTCACTGCAGCCAGCAGCGCACTGGCAAGGCACAACCTACAGAATTGAAATTATTTTTTAGGATCATAAGTTATAGAACATTGCTAAAACTATGTTGTAGATGACCAAGACTATAGGGATAGTAAGATTGTAGGAAGACTGTATAAGCAAGAACACCAGGTAAAGCTTTGATTCTCTCAAAACCCGAACCACTTGTGCCTCGTTTCCAAAAATCTTGCATACTTGTATTTTGACTCTCTTGACCAATGCTGTTATTACAGCCTAGTTTTTGTAAGCTTACTCTTTTATCGAGCTTGATTCGAGACATATATTTATTGGGGACGCCCGCTAACATAGTGTCTAATCAGAATCATTGTATTACGGTCTGATCAACCATGATACAATTGGTTCGCTCTTCATCTAATTACCTTACGTGGATTAAAGTGTAGATGTCTCTAGGATCCCATCCACGGCTGCTTTGACAAATTCTCTTGAATTATACCTTCGCCTTTGAATCACGTAATTGAATTCAGCAACATCCCTCTTGAAACCTTTATTGTTTTTGTCTTTCACTGATTGGAAAGACGAAAGCTCGTAATTGATAGGTAGATACAGAGTATTCCCCATGGCTATGATGGTTGTATACACAAGGGTAACTACCATCGGCCAGCCAGGTGACTAGAACCTTGCCCTAAGTTACTCGTCCTCCCTTTGACCCTAAACCTACTACCTTGATCTTCTGGTCATTGGAGTCCGAGAATGATTAGGATCTTTTCCTTGACCAAATGCCAACCTAGGGGACTACCTATGCTCAGGAGACCAATTATTGTAAGCCACTAATCTTTTGTTTTGAAGTTTGCTTCAACTAGAACCCTTGTGACAATAGTCCGACAGGTTTGACACCAATAGAAATTTACGACTCAGTTGTTAGAAATCTTTTCATATGATGTGCCTTAGAGTTGGTTATCCCGTCGACAACTCATGTATACTGTGGACGAGTAGGTCATCCTATTTTATCGACCATGTGTCATTGCACACGCACTCGTTTTCCATTTATTGAGGAACGACCCTTGACTTGACTTATATCTACCGTATCCCGTTTGCCGTGCCTCATTCTTTATTAACAAGAGTCGAGGTACAATATCCGAACTTTTGAAAATCCTTCTAGCTTCATTATTCCTAAAATCCTGTCCTAGCTTCTAAGGTAGGTAGACTGTGAGCCTCCTAAAAATTTAGGATATACGAGGATTACCGATTGATTAGATCAATTCCTATTAGGATGATAATTAGTGCCCTTGGACTCCCACTTTCCATTTAGATTATTTTGTGTCCTCGGCCGTGACATTAATATTCGGAGCATGAGATTAGCTGCTACCTCCCAACAAATTTCACATGTAAGATCTAGACGAGTCCACATTCATCTAGGTATATCATGTCCCACTCAAACCCGTCCTCTTGTACTCTATTTTTGTACCACGACTTTTAGGTTAAAAAGGACTAGCTATAACCCTTACCATAATACCGGTATACTTCCCGACTTTCATTAGAGCCTCAACCTTGACTCAATTCATTTCGACCCAATATATGGTTGTAACCTACGCGGAGCCCACTACGCGCATGCCATTAGTGTGCCACCCAATTGAGGCCTTATGTGCTACTTAAACACAAAAGTCACTAAAGGTGCACTTTGAACTTTAGGGACCTCACCAACCAACCCGACTGGCAGCTAGCTCAACCACTTGGGTAGAATCCTATTCTAAGTTACCCTAATCTGGTAGGAATAGTTTTATCATTGGGATCTTGTCTAGTCCATATAGATTGAAACCCAATGTTCATCCGACCAACGACTGATGCCCAAATAGAGAACCCATTAAGACCACAACCTTGATTTCTCAAATTCTGTTCCATTATGAAACCTTGTTCGGATAGAATTTTGAAAACAAAATTTAGGTATTGCACGAGTTGCAAGCCCCTCTAGGAGATGAAGAGTTCTTCGATTTAGCCAATGACTGGACTAGAGTAGCTCATCTAGTAAAAAGGTTAATGATTCATAAACATTCTTTCTCTATCTGTACCATGGATACCTTCTACTGCTCTGGAAGCTTCATATTCGCTCTCGATTATTTTCTTCTTATCTTCATGTCCTTTCTATTATAGAGTGACGACTGGTCATATTTATTAGAATTTATCGATATTTCTTAGCTACTTGTATAAATTTGTGCTTGTTGATTTTCGGGTTGCCTGATGGATAGGAGAGGGTTGCCGATGTCGTATGACTATAGATATCTGTCGGTAGTTACTTTTTTCAAGTAGCTGGAGGGTTATAACGTAAGGACGTCAGGTGTTTCAAGGGAGTAGTGTGACCTAAGGTGGGTAGAAGTCCTCGAGATTTCGTAAATACCAAATGACTAGAGAAGGCCATAAATATTTTTGGAGAAATTAAATTTGAGGAGATTAAGGGAATACTAGACTTTGAATTTTAAGAAATAGTTATGAATTTGAATTTCGAGGACGAAATTATTTTTAAGGTGGGTAGATTTGTAGCCTCCCTTCCCGAAAATTTTTCAAAATATTTTTTATTATTTATTTGATTTAAATAGTGATTTTAGAATTTTTATAAATAATTAAATAGTTAATTATTATGGTAGATGATTTTAGCCATGGTTGAGATTTGGAGTACAAGGTGACTAGAAATCATGGCACGGATAGCTCAGTGGCGTGCTTTGACTAGTGGTTAGTCATGGTAAGGGAAGGTCGAGCCCTAGCGTTGCCCTAACTAAGAAAACCAGGCCAAGTTATGACATGACCGTTATAAATAGTTTAATTATTTATATTTAATATTATTTGACCTCAGGAGACCCGGTTATACCATTTTAGCCGGACTAGACCCGAACTTAGCCCAAGCCCATGTAGTCATGCGGTACGTCCAGTGACATTCGTGTTGATGCATTTTGGTATGATTGTGTGTCGTATTCCATTTTAGTGATCTAATGAATATTCCTAAATATTCTTATTTAAATATTATAAATATTGTTATTAGTTGGTATTCAATAATATTTGTATAAAATAGGCCTTGTACATTTTCTGGGATTATTAGAGAATGTAGAATGGTATACACATCATCTTTGGTTTATTAAATTTTGTTATTATTATTATTACTATTAATATTATTTTATTGGGGTTGTTATTAATATTATTATTTTATTGATTATAATTAATAGTTATATTTAAATGTTATATTAAATTTGTTGTCATGTGATTTATAATTTATGCATAAATATAATATATTAAATATTGCGTATTGTGTATGTGTACGTATACATAATAATATATAGCATAGGTGTACGTATAGAAGTATGAAAATATATAGGTGTATATAAATAATTTATTTGGAAAAATATTTTGTATTAATGTTAAATATTTTAGATTAAATATGCTTCTTATACACAAAGTATATGTGTGTATTTATAAATATATATTGTGTATTGTGTAGATATATGAGAATTGTGTATATATAAATATGAAGAGGAATATAGGACGTATATAGATTTGTGTAAATAATTATATATATATATACGCATAGGTGTATATAAATATATACTATTAAGGTATTTGTGTGTATTCATTTATTTATATATAAATATATATTATACATTTACGTATATGTGTGTATATATATATATATATATATATATATATATATATATATATATATATATATATATATATATATATATATAAGGGTTCATAAAAATATATATATATATATATATATATATATATATATATATATATATATATATATATATATATATATATATATATATATAAGGGTTCATAGCTACTTATATGTATATAGATGTATATATATAAGGAATAGGAATTAGTAAGAGAAGAATGAAATAAGCAACAGTAACAAAAAGCAAGCCCAGCCATTTTTCCCCCCCAAATCGAGCTCAACAAAGGCCTAAAGCCCGGGCTCCTGAGCCCAGGCTATACTAATCCCATCCCCAGGCCTAGAAACCCCCGACCCTTCTCTGGAACCCAGTACTATATAGATACGCATAGGAATATCGACTGAAAACCGAAAGAAGAGGAATGCGAAACCAAAACCCTAACACGAACCCCGTCCCCGTCGCCTGGGCGCGCGCGCCACCGCCGCCTATGCGCGCACGCGCCGCGCGTGGCCACCGCCGGCCGCGCACAGCAGCGCGTAAGGAGCAGCAGTAATAGCCATGCATGGGGATGTTTTCGCGACGATCTTTCTCCCTCGTCGCTGGACGATTTTTCAATCCACCTGTACAGGTTCGAACATAACCCTACCCTCCTTAAACCCCTTTACATAGTTTCTTTTTACTCGTGCCGTGCACGACGAGAACCGAGTCCCAATATCGAGAAAAATCTGGATATTCTGAGTTTAGAGACTGTCCCAAAGTCCCCAGTTCGAGTCTCGAATTCTTACAAACCAGTGATCGAATTCGAAATCCACCTGAAGGCGTTTATTAACAACATATAGGGCTTCACATTACTTTTTGTGGATTCGGAAATCATCGACTACGCGTCGAGAAATCGAATCCCAAAGTTTCCCAAAAACCTGTTTTAAAAACTTAGAAATTCATCCACACGACGTGCGTCACGCCAATCGGGACGACGTGGTCGCGAACCGAAGGCATCGAAAGCTACGTAATGGCTTCGTGGCCGTGTGGGCTTTGGCGGAATTCAAATTGGTCGCGTGTGCGCGACGAATTTGATGCGTATCCGTCAAAATTTACCGTATCGGGCACTTTACAAATTCTCCAATTACTTTGTGCACGCTCGTCAGATCGAGAAGAAACTTACGCCATCAGGACCGTATCGTTTTTCTGGTCCTGTATGCCAAGTTTGGTCTAATTCTGAGACTGTTGAATCCGACGTCGTTTTGCGGGCCCCACGGTCCCACTCAACGGGCGATTTTGTGCACGGCCCGCCGAAATCCAACTTTGGACATACGGTTGGGTTCGTATCGAAAAACTTGATCTGTAGACATATAGTTTGAGACTTTAGAGACCATTGACTCTGGCTCATTTTTCGGTGCAAAGCGGGTCCAACGGCGGACATCGTTTTTGCCCAAAATTTCCGTTTTGCCCCTGTGTCCAGAATTGGACTTAAGGACAGGCAATCCTAGCTAATTTGACTATTCTGAGAACGTTGGTACTGTTTATTTCAGCATCCGAAGACTTCTACATGTGTTGACTGATTGTGGCTCAGTGAGTGGTATAGTGTTATTGGTTTCTCCAGCTAAGGACCCCAGGCAAGTGCACTTTCTGATTGCTTTCCGATTCATAGTAGTCTTTTTTATTTCATGTCTATACATATATCTTGCTGCTTGTTGACACGCTCGTCACACGGAGTTGTCGAAAGGGGAAATATCTTAGTAAACATGTGGACTATCCAGAACTATCACATGATGTCTATTCGTGAACAATAGCACCTGTACACGACACATACAGGTGCCGAATTTACCCCCTAGCTGTTCATATGTCGAAACAGATATTTCACACCACCTAGATAGATGTCTTTTATTAGTTTTTCCTTGTTTACTTCTCTACCGTTTTATGTCATCAGTTTTCTTACTAGCTTTCATATTCCATATGCTATTTTCATGTCTTGTTAATTCTATTGTGTTTTGCATTGTCGTCGGTTTGTGTACTTGTTCCATTCCTGACTGAAAACTAACATTTTTCAGGTTTAACTGCGATCATTCTTAGCACTGGAAAGACATGGGTATGCTGAGGCCGACCTAGATAGTAGAATTAGTTGTTATTTTTATTAATTATAATTCTTGTATTTTCCTTTAATTTTAAATGATGTAACCGTTGTAAATAATTTAGAAATGTGAATGAGCAGCAAATGTGATATTTCTTGAGCATTTATTTCTTGCGGGCTTGACAGCGTTCTACCGCCGACTCTGCGGCGTAGGCTGGCTTGGACACGTCTCGTATCCGAAAACCGGGTGCGGGTCGTGACAATTGCCATTCTTGATTTCGTCCGAACAGCATTTGAAGAAGCTAGGGCGTTGTATATTGACTTCATTGTAGACATGTTCTTCTCATCTTCATGTCGTATGACGGAATATATTTGTCTCGGTGCAACTCCGGAGGTGGACAAGTCTTCGACTATCTTCTTCTCCGTATTGTTCAACCGTCCGACATACGGATGACCCAATAGTGTCTCGGCAATCTCATGGTTGTGGGTTCCATTCTTCACTTCTACTGTCCATTTTCCCTCTTCTTCGTTTCTGATATGTATCATGAATGGACAACTACATTTTCTCGTTCCAACATTTCTTCTTGGAACTTTACTTTGGATAATTGTGTTTTTCTTGTGCGTCCTGAACACACCACCTCTTTCACAGCCCACCACCACAGTTTGTCGTCCCGGTCGATTTCGGGCCGATCTGGATAGAATAATGTTGTTTTTTCCGTCCCACTTCTCGACACCAATGTACCGCATCCTCGCTTGATTCAAAACATAGATCGGTCCAAAATAAATGGGCTACATTGACTGCAATTGGAGCCGGTACCGCAAAATCGGAAGATCTCAAGTCCTACAAGAAATGTTCTTTGGTTAGTACAATTAGACAAAATCCTAAAGTAAATAGGTTTCATAGATTAGGCCCGTGCATAAGATTGGTGTCCATAAATAACAAATTGTGTTAATAGCAACACCGTCTTCTGTGAAGGACTGCAATAAAACTCTGCATTCTAGTATCATAGACTAGGACTGCCAGAGTGGTGGCAGTCCTTCACAGAAGAAGGACTGCCAGGACCCTGGCAGTCCTACATATTTGTAGGACTGCCTGTCACGCCCCGCTCCCGTAGGAGCGATCGTCCTCGCTAAGGCGTGATGCCGCACGAACCTAAATTGCGCTCGTGCAAGGCAGTTTCATAACGGCCGATTACATCGGCGGCGACGGGGTCGTCGCACAGAAGTCCCAAGCAGAAACATTGAATCATTACAGCGAAAATTTAAAGAAGAACATATATGAACACAAGTAACTCAAAAGAAGCTCTTTTATTGATATTGAATACAAGATTACATCTGTGGGCGCAAGGCCAAATTACAAGTCTCTCGTGCTCACTTTTCTCTCGTTTACAAGTCATTCTGCTCTCTCTCATCTCTCGATCTCTCAATATTTGTCGATCTAGCGGAAGCTTCGGAAGGCGATGTCCATACATTATGTCCTGTATAAGTCTTCAATCCATGCGGCCGCACGCTTCGAATCGCCAAGGAACTCCTGTGCCTCGACGCATCCAAGCGGGCTCCGCGCCACGAGCTTCTACCTGTGCCTGCACATGAACACTGTGTGGGTGTCAGTACCACTGTACTGGTGGAGTGAGCTTCTCGCCCACCCATACAAAACCTACACGTTCATTTACTTTGTGCAGTTTAAATCCCTTTTCTTTTGTCTTTCTACTCTTGCCTTAGGTTCAGTTTTAGGACCGGCGCCTTGGCGCAACTTGTGTGTCAAAACCATCCCGTGCTTGCAATGTCAACGTTACTCATACTTTGCCTCTAGACCACTTCTCGTGCCACAACGTTAACCTATCAGGTCGTGCTTGCCTTTCGGCCAGAATCAGAGACGCAACTACGCGGTAGTACCCAATTTTCTTACGACCGTGCTATAACTCCTTCGTGCCGTGCCTCGCAACTCAGTACGACTCAACCATATCGCCGCCTCGCGGCCCCTTTGTTACTTTGATCGCCAACTGACCCAATCAAGACTTGTGGGTTTAGTGTCACGCGACTGACTTTGCCTTGCGGCGGTTTCCCGACTTACACTCAAACAACTCAACCAACTTATGCAACTATATGCCGACAACTCGAGACTCAATGCCACATCTCGTGCCGAAGCACGTCGCCTCTGTTGTAGCCATTCTTTAAGTCCAATACTTGTATTCTAGCTTGTATACACCTTCGACAACTCAACTCAATCCAAAGGCATACCCGCGGATCTGCCGCTATGCCGACTCATCTATATGATTTGGTCACTGACTCCCAGAGCCATAGTGGACTCCTTTTTGCTGAGTATAGGATGGACCTTCTTTGGGTAGCTAGCCCTATTCCGCGTCCACCGAATACTTTGCCCCAGGCGCAGCTTGGCTCCCAGAGCCTTTATGTTTCCTTAGGCCGCAATCGGTCCCGTGGCGCCACAGGTTGCCGATTCGGGGAAACTCTACCTTGTCGACAAGTTGTCCATGACCATGCAAGACCGACTCAAACTGACGTCTCACATAGTCATTCACTTCTGGTGTTACCATCTCATTTAGTGCCATTCCTCTCTTTTAGTGCCATTTCTCACATCTGAGATCTTGCCTCGACGACCCGTAGTCGCGAGCATTGTTCTTTCTTGCCTCAACGACCCAGTCGTGAGCATTTCTTTCTTTCTTCCTTTCTTTTAACTCAAGACAACAACTTATTTAGACACTTTCCAAAACTCAACTAATCAATCGTGGCCCGTGCCTTTAAAAACTCTAGGATCGTGCAATCGTGCCTCAACTCGACTTCCGCTCTACGCGGCGCTATCGCCCAAGTCATAGTTTATATGACGGGCCGTGGGATCGTGGGACTATTTCAGTTGACAACCGCAGAAAGAGCAGGACAGCACTAGAAATGACTTAGGTCGATCGGCATAACTTTGCCTAACTTAATCGAGCCTATAACTTGACTTAAGGGACGAGCAAAGGCTATGCCAAGCCTTACGTTATGGAAACGTGCATGCTTTGTCGAGCATTTACGTGGGCAACGCCTATGACTTAGGCCAACTCAAGTGTCGGGACAATTCGACGGGACCGTGCATGCTTTAACAAGCATTCACGCAGGCGACGCCTATGACTTAGGCTATTTCATAACTTTGTGTCGAAGACCAACTTCCCTTCTCCCAAGCCACGGGACGAAGGATCGAGTGTCATTTTCAAAGCACGCCGTGCAGCAACTCTAAGCCGACCGTGGGACGTTTTCCATGTTCTAACTCATTTTGACCCATCGGGATTATTCCCTTATCTATGTGGATTCATCTCTTTTATTATTAAGCCTACTTGTGCAAGTTGAAAACACGATTTATTATGTGAAGGCAAAGATGAGGCAAGTTCACCGAAACTACCCCACCTGAGCGAGCGGTCGCCTTGACCGAGATGTCTTCGAGTCGCCGTTATAAGGCTAAGTCCGAACGCCGTCGGCGTTTCGATTCCTCCGATTGACTGAGCGGGACGGGGCACTACAACATACACCACTCAGAACAAGTCTCGTCCTCGAGACTTACTGAGTACTTACTTATTGACTTATCACCTTACTCAACATTCAGGAACTCTCGCATACACTACGCCTATGCGTTTCCTCAATCCGAGCCACGCTCGCACTACCCTCAATCTTTTCTTCGAATCTCTATTTCGAAATCCTCAACACTTTCCATTCCTCAAGTCTCACTTGATTCAACTTATCACTTGGTTGGATCGTGCACATATTCCAGGCGTCCCCAAATACATGCATTTAGCCAAGCCTTGTGATAGAGAATCCGCCATCACCACTCGAGTCGGATCGTGCACGTATTCAAGCGTCCCTGATATACATGTATCTCAACCGAGCTCACGAGTGGTGCCACCATAACTCCTATCGCTTTTCGCCGGGACGTCTGCCTAATCGCTAGGCTATATCTTCTGGCTAAAGTCATTCGTCAGTATTGGAATCATAGTTCCCAAACAACAATATCGACACTGACCCCCATCCTAAGGTCAAACCAAGTTGATAGTACAGGATTTTCTACCCAAGCTCGCATCACTCCGATTTCTAAACATCGAGCATCGATTCCCTACGCACATCCCAACATTCGCCGCACGGGGCCTGAGTCATTTAGCAAAGCCATCCTACAACTCACATTCAACCAAATTCTCCGACGTATCAATATCGCCCGTTCAATAAGCCATCTTGCATGGTCTATCTCTTCGAACACGTTCGACATAATCTGCCTATCAAACCCTTCCAAGTCAAGCACACTACTACGTAATTCACCGCTAAACTATAATCCACATTTCACATTTCCCAAGTCATCTATTCCAATTCACGAAATCGATCACAAGGTCGTCTAGCTTAACAACATGTTGTGCCCCGATCTCACGCGAGTCAGATTATCTGCGATGGGCATGAATCACCATGCACGCTCCCGCGAGATAGTCATTCTCATCGGGATGTAACTCTTGTTTTACGTCTAGACTAATTCATTCTCGATGCATGGATTGGACCTACTCAATCCTCAAGTTCATTTCATTCATCGATCACAAGTCATCCTCGAATTCTCCTTTGCATCAAACCGACAAGTCAAGACAATCGTAGTTGCCGCGTCCTGACTCCGAGTTCGATCATTCCCGCGACATGAATCACCATGTCTGCGCTCACGCGGAACGATCGCCTCAAACCCGACGCAACGCATGTGCGAGGCTAAAGTTGTGCTCACGCAAGGCAAGAATGTCGACGTTGTGGTTATTCGCGTAACCATCAAGACACCTTCATTTGCATCTGATATTCATCTCAACCAAAGTCCTAAGTATTGCATCCAACCGAACCATAACACTTGCACGATCGTCCTTCGCCGAGTCAGAGTACCCCCGAATTATCGCATATCGATCTTTGATACGCCTCAATACCATCGACGATATACGTAACCTGACGATCTTCCTTTGCAACCAATTTTGAGTCGTGCGAATGATGTTATCGTCCAACTGGATAGTCTCCTCGACATTCATAACACCAATTCCGATCATTTTCCCTCGAATCATTTACGATATCAATTTCCTCCAACCAATTTCACGTATTCTTCATCCGTCCATCTTAAGTCATCGACCAACTTATTTTCCTCAATTCGCATCGTTCGACATCCCTGAGCCTATCGCATACACCACTCAGGAATGAAGTTATTCAACCAATCCTCAACTTATTATTTGATTCAAAATCGACTTCTTCGAATCCCGTTCGAACTATTCCTCAAAATCCAAGCACGCTTATCTATATCGCACCGACGATATCGTCGCTCGATAGCACCCCTATCGATACTCATCTTACTTTACTCAATCGAGTTTAACTCATTCTAGCTTGACGCTATCCAATTCCCGTACTCGACTTTTCTAAGGTCGACGCAACTTTGGTGTATATGCCCAGCCCGACTTAGCCAACCGTGCTTACGCAAACCATCTTTTGTTTTGTTGTCAAAGACTGTTCTCCTACGTTTTGCAAAATAGATAGACTTATTGTACGGACATCCCGTAGGACATTTGAGAGAGAGCGCACCAACGATTTCAACTTTGCGGAAGCAACGATTCAGAGTTTACGGAAACAACGGAGTTAAAGAATTCAATCGATAGTCCAAGGACGTAAAGCCGTGCTCTGATACCACTATGTCACGCCCCGCTCCCGTAGGAGCGATCGTCCTCGCTAAGGCGTGATGCCGCACGAACCTAGATTGCGCTCGTGCAAGGCAGTTTCATAACGGCCGATTACATCGGCGACGACGGGGTCGTCGCACAGAAGTCCCAAGCAGAAACATTGAATCATTACAGCGGAAATTTAAAGAAGAACATATATGAACACAAGTAACTCAAAAGAAGCTCTTTTATTGATATTGAATACAAGATTACATCTGTGGGCGCAAGGCCAAATTACAAGTCTCTCGTGCTCACTTTTCTCTCGTTTACAAGTCATTCTGCTCTCTCTCATCTCTCGATCTCTCAATATTTGTCGATCCAGCGGAAGCTTCGGAAGGCGATATCCATACATTATGTCCTGTATAAGTCTTCAATCCATGCGGCCGCACGCTTCGAATCGCCAAGGAACTCCTGTGCCTCGACGCATCCAAGCGGGCTCCGTGCCACGAGCTTCTACCTGTGCCTGCACATGAACACTGTGTGGGTGTCAGTACCACTGTACTGGTGGAGTGAGCTTCTCGCCCACCCATACAAAACCTACACGTTCATTTACTTTGTGCAGTTTAAATCCCTTTTCTTTTGTCTTTCTACTCTTGCCTTAGGTTCAGTTTTAGGACCGGCGCCTTGGCGCAACTTGTGTGTCAAAACCATCCCGTGCTTGCAATATCAACGTTACTCATACTTTGCCTCTAGACCACTTCTCGTGCCACAACGTTAACCTATCAGGTCGTGCTTGCCTTTCGGCCAGAATTAGAGACGCAACTACGCGGTAGTACCCAATTTCCTTACGAACGTGCTATAACTCCTTCGTGCCGTGCCTCGCAACTCAGTGCGACTCAACCATATCGCCGCCTCGCGGCCCCTTTGTTACTTTGATCGCCAACTGACCCAATCAAGACTTGTGGGTTTAGTGTCACGCGACTGACTTTGCCTTGCGGCGGTTTCCCGACTTACACTCAAACAACTCAACCAACTTATGCAACTATATGCCGACAACTCGAGACTCAATGCCACATCTCGTGCCGAAGCACGTCGCCTCTGTTGTAGCCATTCTTTAAGTCCAATACTTGTATTCTAGCTTGTATACACCTTCGACAACTCAACTCAATCCAAAGGCATACCCGCGGATCTGCCGCTATGCCGACTCATCTATATGATTTGGTCACTGACTCCCAGAGCCATAGTGGACTCCTTTTTGCTGAGTATAGGATGGACCTTCTTTGGGTAGCTAGCCCTATTCCGCGTCCACCGAATACTTTGCCCCAGGCGCAGCTTGGCTCCCAGAGCCTTTATGTTTCCTTAGGCCGCAATCGGTCCCGTGGCGCCACAAGTTGCCGATTCGGGGAAACTCTACCTTGTCGACAAGTTGTCCATGACCATGCAAGACCGACTCAAACTGACGTCTCACATAGTCATTCACTTCTGGTGTTACCATCTCATTTAGTGCCATTCCTCTCTTTTAGTGCCATTTCTCACATCTGAGATCTTGCCTCGACGACCCGTAGTCGCGAGCATTGTTCTTTCTTGCCTCAACGACCCAGTCGTGAGCATTTCTTTCTTTCTTCCTTTCTTTTAACTCAAGACAACAACTTATTTAGACACTTTCCAAAACTCAACTAATCAATCGTGGCCCGTGCCTTTAAAAACTCTAGGATCGTGCAATCGTGCCTCAACTCGACTTCCGCTCTACGCGGCGCTATCGCCCAAGTCATAGTTTATATGACGGGCCGTGGGATCGTGGGACTATTTCAGTTGACAACCGCAGAAAGAGCGAGACAGCACTAGAAATGACAATTAGGTCGATCGGCATAACTTTGCCTAACTTAATCGAGCCTATAACTTGACTTAAGGGATGAGCAAAGGCTATGCCAAGCCTTACGTTATGGAAACGTGCATGCTTTGTCGAGCATTTACGTGGGCAACGCCTATGACTTAGGCCAACTCAAGTGTTCGACGGGACCGTGCATGCTTTAACAAGCATTCACGCAGGCGACGCCTATGACTTAGGCTATTTCATAACTTTGTGTCGAAGACCAACTTCCCTTCTCCCAAGCCACGGGACGAAGGATCGAGTGTCATTTTCAAAGCACGCCGTGCAGCGACTCTAAGCCGACCGTGGGACGTTTTCCATGTTCTAACTCATTTTGACCCATCGGAATTATTCCCTTATCTATGTGGATTCATCTCTTTTATTATTAAGCCTACTTGTGCAAGTTGAAAACACGATTTATTATGTGAAGGCAAAGATGAGGCAAGTTCACCGAAACTACCCCACCTGAGCGAGCGGTCGCCTTGACCGAGATGTCTTCGAGTCGCCGTTATAAGGCTAAGTCCGAACGCCGTCGGCGTTTCGATTCCTCCGATTGACTGAGCGGGACGGGGCACTACACTGCCAGGGTCCTGGCAGTCCTTCTTCTGTGAAGGACTGCCACCACTCTGGCAGTCCTAGTCTATGATCTGGACTGCCAGAGTATTGGCAGTCCTCTGTGTCACAGCACGATTTTAGGTCCGATGACAAGTTCAAATGTAGTTACCAAGAGAGCTTCCGATGCATCAAAGTTGTCTTCGGACGTTGCGAGAACGTGTTCTTCGGACGTGGCGGGAACGTTTGATGATCCCGGTTGATCCATGTTCAATAATTTTCTATATTTAACACATAATTCAACTTTAATATGTGAAATTCTTGTTTAAAACATGTAACATATTATAGTTCGATGACTTACCAAAAATTTGGAGAAGTCAATGACCTAAAGTTGAGGGAGAGAACAATTTGCCAAAAATGTAGGGAGAAAAGAAAAGAATTAGGGTTTTAAATCTTTGACCTAAGAGAAGAGAAGGAGAGAAGAAAATAGTTGAGGGAGAAAAGAAAAGAGAAGAAGGAGAGAGAAAATAAAAATTGGTATTTATAGGTGTGCTTGGGCTAGCCCCTAGCAAAAATTTTGGATGGCAAACTTGTAAAAAATTTGAACTATTTTGGGCTAGCCCCTAGCAATTTTGGTAGTGCCCATAAAAATTACCTTCATTTATGATTTAAAAAAAATCAAGGATTAGATGGTAATTATATCTATCTCCACAAATAAATAAAATATTATTTTTAAAATTTTCCTTCATTTACTTTTTGTTCATCTAAAACAAGTGAAAAAAAATTAATTTTAACTTTATTTTACTCTTTTCTATTTTTTTTCTCTAAATTTTTTTTTCTTCCTCAAAAATGTTCCCAAACATAAGTGTAGAACATCCGGACTTTCTAACCTCCTCTAGAAACCACTTACGTGAAAACCACGGCAAATTCCAACTCACATATCCAAACGTGGCACCAAACCATTGGCCGATTCTTCGGCAGTTCCGCCACTTCCGTCCTAAATCGGCAATCGAGAGGCTATATATACAGGTCCTCTGCTCCTTTCTTTCCCATCCTCATCTCTTCGCCGAAACAAACCCTAAAATTTCCCCTTGCCGAAACAGACCCTTAAGTTTCCCCTTTTATTCTCTCTCTCAAGGTTCGTTCTCTTTTCAAACCCTTATTTAAATTTCCTGTACTTTTTGATTTAATTAAATCGTTCTGTATTCAATTACTGATCTGTTCGTCTCAAACCCTAATTTCAATTTCATGTATCTTATGTGTTTCATGTGTTCAATTGGTTCTCGAAAGGTTATGTTGTGTCTGATGGAGCTTTTTTTTTTTTCCATGGAAAATATTTTTATCACAAAATTTTCACCAATTATAGTGTTTGATAGCGTATATTTTTCATGAAATTATTTTTTTCAAAAAATTATTATTTTTCATAATTTTTTCAAAATGTTGGAAAATAAAACTGGCACGGTCCATAGGAAAATATCAATTTCTATGAAAAATAACTATTTTTGACATCAAACACCCAAATTAATTCCGTGGAATTGTTTTCATGGAATTTTTTTCTAGTAAAATAGTTCGGTGGAATTAATTTATTTTTCACATGTGCTCCACCTTGTAATCAAACACACCAGAACCTCTCTTTTTTCTATGGATATTGAAAGTTATTGTGTTACTTCCAGTGAAAATTAGTCCCATGGGTTGAGTAACCATCATCCATATTTTCTTTCCGTGTCAGGAAAAAAAGTTCCGAATTTGTGGCTACCAAATTCATTTCCCGGTTCCTTAAATCCGTGAATCAAACATGACCTTAAATCATTCGCTTGATTGGTTTGTAGGAACACCAAATCGTCTCAAAATTGTTACTTTTCGGGTTTTATTATGTATTGTTACTTTTAGGGTTTTATTATGTTGGGAATGTTGTTTAGTTGGATATAGGAACATTAGAAGGGTTGAAAATAGAAAAATTTTGAGTGGCACCCCACTTATATTACCCATATTCGTAGTGCACCCCACATTGTTCCACATATACATAAGTCACCCCACTTCTAACAGAAAACGTCAAATAATAACGTTGGTGGCCTTTAAAACACTTTCCATGACCGTAATACCCGTCCCTCCTTTCCTTCATGTTGAGTGGAAGGAAAATTCCCAATTTATATTCAAAAACGCCGGCCAAGAAGGTGAAGGCGGAGAGAACGCTATGATGCAGCACCAACGCGGGCTGATGGCGCGACAACAATGCTCGTCGGTGCAAGGCCCGAGCAGCCGTCGGTGGCACGACGGCGGATCTAGAACTTGAGGCGGTGGCCGCGGTCAGATCCGGCCAGGTGGCGCTCACTGGAGGTAGTCGCCGGTACGGATCTGGACCGCGCTGAGGTCGGCTAGCAATACACCCTTGGGAAGCTTGCCACCAAGACGAGTGAAGTGCTAGAAACATAGATATGAAACAAATCAAGCAAAAGATTTTGGATACTTAATGCACCACACCATATGGTAAAACAAGCGCAACTGCAATATAGCTACTCCAAGAAATACTTGCCACCATGGCATAATAACAGAGAAATGTAGGGGAGATTTCAAATTAAAAAGGCCCTTCACCACTAATAGAGAAAGAAAGACGGATAGAAAAAAAGAGAGGTAAAGACATACTTACAAACAAAAATGAAAAGAACTATTCAAATACTATTACTGATGTCAGTTGCTCGTCCAGTTGAATTTAAAACAGTGTTGCCAAATTTTATTAGCAGAGAATTTAGGGTTCATGCATCAGACGGCCATGCATGCCTGTAAGTTCGAGGGGATCCTCGTTGTAACCAAGTTGGTTCCTGAAGATTCTTGCCACGTGTTTGGTTTGTACAGTTCTTGTAGGTGCAACGAATAACAGTATACAATAAAATCATGCATGACATAATGTAGTTTACTGAATACGATTGTAGCTCGAAAATCACATGAATAATTAGAAACTCGCAGCACGAGAAAACAAGCAAAAAATGTAGGTTGGTAGGCTCCGGGGAGAGGGTGGGGGTTACGACAGAAGGGTTGTAGATGGTGCGGTGGTCAAGGGGGTCGGCTCCGGCGATGGCCGGAGAGGTCGAAGCAGGGCAGGTCGAGAGCACCACAGGAAGGTGGCACCTGAGAAAGTTTGGAAAATTTTTGTTGTGTAAAATATTAGGGACTCAACAGCAAGGAAAGGGGAGAGGGGTATTACGGTCATGAAAAGTGTTTTAAAGGCCACCAACGTTATTATTTGACGTTTTCTGTTAGAAGTGGGGTGACTTATGTATATGTGGAACAATGTGGGGTGCACTACGAATATGGGTAATATAAGTGGGGTGCCACTCAAAATTTTTCTTGAAAATATTGTAGGGAAAAAAGGATAAAAAACTAAAAATACTGAAAAAATGAAAAAAAAAAACCTAAAAATGAAAGGGGAAAAAGACAAAAAAAAATGAAAAATAACAAAAAAAATTGTGTCTGAGTATTCATAATTTCCATATTGGGTAAAATATTTATCTGGGTTTCGTTTAAATTTGAGGTCTGATATTCCCGGGCAAATTTATTTCCGGGAATTACCAATATCCTTACAAATTAATCCCCCCACTCATCTTTTTTGTTTTTTTTTTTGTTTATTCGATTTTTTTTTCTGTATTCCTTACCCAAACACTAATTATGTCTATTATGGAGATCTAGACACAAATATCCTAACTTAGTAGAGACCCAAACACTAATTATGTTTACTATGGAAGCCCAAACACAAATATCCTAACTTATTCGAAACTCGGTCTAAATATCCTAACTTATTCGAGGTCCAAAGTCTAAATGTCCTAACTTATTCGAGGTCCAAAGTCTAAATGTCCTAACTTATTCGAGATCCAAAGTCTAAATATCCTAACTTATTCGAGATCCAAAGTCTAAATATCCTAACTTATTCGAGATCCAAAGTCTAAATATCCTAACTTATTTGAGATCCAAAGTCTAAATATCCTAACTTATTCGAGATCCAAAGTCTAAATATTCCTTTTTTTTGTCAAATGGATGTCCTTTTTTTGTCATATGGATGTGCTAATTTTAGGACGTCTAATATGGATTTTGAAGATTTCATCTATTGTTTTATATGAGCAACTTATTGCTATTTTTAAAAATTATGGATGAGGTTACTTGTTATGGTCCTTTAGATTATGTTCTTTAAGGGCTATTAGATTGTATCATCATAATATATGTCGGTCTTTGTAATTTTATCTTTTGTGCTGATTTTTCAATACGTTGATCTCAGTTTTTATGCTGGTCTTTGAGATTGATGCTGATCAGAAGTTTGTTTTAAGGCATTTTTTTGTCATGGAGATGTTAGTTTTGTAACCTATAATATTTGAAACACTTGGATTATTTACTTTCTATCGGTTGATTCGATTGATTTGTTCTTAGAAGACATCTTCGGCAACTATTATATTGTATCGTTTCAATACTTGTAGGGGTTCATTCTGATTGTTACAATCTTGGTAACTAGAATTTAATGCTTATTTGTTGAAATGTTAATTTTAAGTTCCTATGCTGATGTAATGATGTCCTGAAGACTACTAATCTTGAAAATGCTCGTCATATTCTTTTGGTATCTATGATGTCCTGAAGACTACTAATCTTGAAAAGTACTCGCCATATTCTTTGGCATGTTTTAACATGAAATTTATGTTTGATAAAAAAAATTCTTTCATCAGTTTTCTTCATATTTAAACTTTCTGATTATATTAGCTCTACTCCTTTAATATGTGTAGTTACATACAATTTGCTTTTGCCCTATCTAAATGTTTTGATTGATAATTATTTTAGTTGTTTGATAGTTTTGCTTGTCTGAATCTTCTACTTACTGTATTCTTCAATCAACAGATGCAGATCTTTGTCAAGACGCTGACCGGGAAAACAATCACCCTCGAGGTTGAGAGCTCTGATACAATTGATAATGTTAAAGCTAAGATCCAGGACAAGGAGGGCATCCCTCCGGATCAGCAGAGGCTGATCTTTGCCGGCAAGCAGCTCGAGGATGGCCGCACCCTCGCTGACTACAACATCCAGAAGGAGTCAACTCTTCACTTGGTTCTCCGTCTTCGTGGTGGGATGCAGATCTTTGTCAAGACTCTCACCGGAAAAACAATTACCCTAGAGGTTGAAAGCTCTGATACAATTGATAATGTCAAAGCTAAGATCCAGGACAAGGAGGGCATCCCTCCAGATCAGCAGAGGCTCATCTTTGCCGGCAAGCAGCTCGAGGATGGCCGCACTCTTGCTGACTACAACATCCAGAAGGAGTCCACCCTTCACTTGGTCCTCCGTCTTCGTGGTGGCATGCAGATCTTTGTCAAAACTCTCACCGGCAAGACAATTACCTTGGAGGTGGAGAGCTCTGACACCATCGATAATGTAAAGGCTAAAATCCAGGACAAGGAGGGTATTCCCCCAGATCAGCAGAGGTTGATATTTGCTGGGAAGCAATTGGAGGATGGCCGCACCCTTGCCGATTACAACATTCAGAAAGAATCTACTTTGCATCTGGTTCTTAGGCTCAGGGGAGGGATGCAGATTTTTGTTAAGACCCTCACCGGAAAGACCATCACCTTGGAGGTTGAGAGCTCCGACACCATAGACAATGTTAAAGCAAAGATCCAGGACAAGGAGGGCATCCCCCCTGACCAGCAGAGGCTCATCTTTGCTGGGAAGCAACTCGAGGATGGCAGGACCTTGGCTGACTATAACATCCAGAAGGAATCCACCCTCCATCTTGTCCTCCGCCTCCGTGGTGGGATGCAAATATTCGTGAAAACTCTCACCGGAAAGACCATAACTCTCGAGGTCGAGAGCTCAGACACTATTGACAATGTCAAGGCGAAGATTCAGGACAAGGAGGGTATTCCCCCTGACCAGCAGAGGCTGATCTTTGCTGGGAAGCAGCTCGAAGATGGCAGAACCTTGGCAGACTACAACATTCAGAAGGAGTCCACGCTGCATCTTGTCCTCCGTCTCAGGGGAGGTATGCAGATTTTCGTGAAGACTCTGACTGGAAAGACCATCACTTTGGAGGTAGAGAGCTCCGATACAATTGACAATGTGAAGGCCAAAATCCAGGATAAGGAGGGTATTCCTCCAGACCAGCAGAGGCTGATCTTCGCTGGTAAGCAGCTGGAGGATGGGCGTACTCTGGCTGATTACAACATCCAGAAGGAGTCGACCCTTCACCTGGTGCTCCGCCTTCGTGGTGGTATGTGAAGAATTGTTCTGTGGTGATGCCTGTGTCAAGTAGCTGTCGTCTCTTCGTGATGTTATGGTTTATTTTACTTATGTGTCTAGTTAATGCTCCAGACTTTGTTTAGTTTCTCTTACTGCTAAGTGGCAAATGTGAACTCTGATCCCTGCATTTGTTGGGGTCTGTTTGCTTGTATGAATAAAGTTTATGTTTGCTGTTATTGGGTTTATCTGTCGAATTTGGACGTGCATTCCGCCAATGCTCTGAATGTGAAATTGCTGTAGTTGATGTTGCAAGAAGACTGCCGTATATTTGTTCGATCGATGTGGTTTCTGATATGGGTTGAATTCTTTTTGAGATGCATAACGTCTTGCTAATCAGAGTATGGGATTTTCATTTTAAGATTTCAAATTATCGGCAGGATTCTTAGCCGAACTTTCCTTTAATTTCTTTAATTGCAGTAAAGGTAATGTGACCACTTTTCTTTTCGTAGAGGTCCTTGAAAACCAAAACCAAGTTTTGCCAGTGGAAATTACTACCAACAAGCTATACATAGGAAGTGGTTATTAAGATGATAACTAATTATTTATACAATTGCATATTATGTATGTTGCTTTTACAATCTTTAGGTAACAACCATTGGAGATTAAAGAAAGAATCAAGTGAGCTTGAATCGTTTGAAGGATCATTTGTTGCCCTCGCTGATCAGGTTGATGCTTCTTACGCTCATGTTCTTGCTCTCTTCTTTTAATATAAAATGAAGTCTGTTTGTACAGTAGAACTAGTGCCGAGAGTTAGAAGGCCTGAGACAAACTTTAAAAGTAAGTGATTAATGTTCAAATAATTTTTTTTTCTTCCATCGACGATGATACAATTTAAGAATTTTTTTGGTTTCATTTTCTTACAAACAATACAAGATCTTCTATCTTTATATAATATGGTAAAGGGACATACAATCATTCTTTTTTAACAAACATAACAATTTTTTTCAATTATACTAATGTAATTCCTATTTTCTAACAACATACAATAAGGAGTCCATACAACCATTCTCTCTTTCTTTAGCAAGCAGTAAGCAGAGCAACGGTTCTTTTAATTGGATTCACATTCTAGCACAAGCATGCAATTCTTTCATTAAGGATACATATTTCATGTACTTATTATTCTAATGATTATGAACTCAATTCTTACCAGGAAAGCATACATTCATTTTTTATGGGTTCATTATATTAATCATGAAAGAATTAGAAAGCTAAGTCTTGCCCACTCACTTGTCATGAAACGTCTTCCTGTCCAACAAGGGAACTTTGATGCAAAAATTAGTAAAGAAGAGTTGACAATAGGAATTCGAGTGCCAAGAAAACTTATTTTTTACTATAATTCATTGATAAACAAACAACATATAAATAGGCTAATACATAACTAAAAGCAACAGAAAAATAGGCACTATCCACATTAAAACAAAAGGTTATTTTATATAAGGGTACCAAGTTTATGGCCTAATTAGGTTTCGGGTACTCAGTTTGTTCATTAATGGTTTTGGGTACTGTACTGTTAGTTGACTGTGTTGACCGTTTACTAATTAACTCTCTCATTTTTTAGTAAATTTTTTTATTTTAATTATGAAACTGCCACCAACCATTGACAGTTTTCTCTCCAGAGTTAACAACGTTGAGAGATCCACATGTATGGTGTAAAACCTAAATATTTTGGCACGAACAAAACCATCGGTGGATTAGGGTTCCGAGAGGGAGATGATTTGAAGAGCCATTTAGAGTCAAATATTCAGGTAAAATCAATGTTTTTTCAGATTATTTTGTTTAATGGTACAATTTGAAGTTTCTATGTCGACTCATTTGTGTAGAGTCGACCATTTTCTTTTCAAAGTTTGTTGAAGTTGCTTTGTGTGGGTTATTGCTTGTGTTCCTGGTTTTGAAGATTGAGAATAACCCATTGTTGGCATGGTAGGCCTGCCATTCTTATACAACTTCAGCAGTTTTGACCACTGTCACTACCAGAATCTATCGAATTAGCGACGTTCCCAAACGTCGCTAAACCCAGTAAAAACGTCGCTAATTTATTTTAGCGACGTTTCTAGCGACGTTATATAAACGACGGAAAAAACGTGTCGCTAATCGGAAAAACTTCGCAAATAGCGACGTTAATTAGCGACATTATTTGCGACGTTTGTGTGTGGTCGCTAATTAGCGACGCTATTTGCGAAGTTAGTGTGTAGTCGCCGTTTAGCGACACTTTAGCGACGTTTTGGCGACAATGTGGTGACATCAGATTCGGTGCCACGTCAGCAATGTGCAAAATTTAGCGACGTTATGCGGACGTCGCTAAATTTACGTCGCTAATGGAGCAGATTTTAGTAGTGTGTTGTATACCATTCTTATGCTTGTTTTGGCTTATTGTTTGCATAAGATGGGTTATTTCTTGTCCATGTTTCCCTACATGATTTTATGTGCAAAATTTTTTGTACAAAAAATTAAAGAATTATTAAATTGGATTCAGATAATTTTCTTTTGAAAATTTGGGAGGAAAGAACAAATACGCAGCTGTTAAATGCATTTTTTTTTGGCTTCTTGAATACTTAAAAAAGAAAAACGAAAATGACAAATGCTTTTTGAATAAAGAAATAACTAATAAAAACGTAAACGTAAGTAGCATTTTCGTTTTGAAAAAAAATATTATTAAAAAATAAAATGAAAACGCAAGTAGCATTTGTCTCCAATTTTTTTTTTTTTCACTAACTCCTTCTTGGAAATAAGAAAAAAGAAAAAGAAAAAAAAAGTGAAAACGCAAATACTATTTGCGGTTTGCAGTTTTGAGAAAAAACTCTTTCAAAACGTAAATACTATTTTATTTTTATTTGGCAAAGAACTCTTTCTTGGAAATAAAGATTTATTTTTAAACAAAGATACATTTTTTTTTTTAAAAGTAGATGATTTGTTTAAAAAACAAATCTAAAAAGTTATCTATCTTTCAAAACAAATCTATTTTCAAAACAAATTCTATCCATCTTCTCCTTTTTTTGGCCGGATAAAGAAAATGTAAACGCAAATAATACATGCGTTTTCATCATAAATTTTATTTTTTCGAAACATGTGTTTTTTATTCAGCCAATAAACTAAAAGATAGATAGAATTTGTTTTGAAAGATAAATTATTTTTTAGATTTATTTTTTTAAACAAATCTATCTACTTTTTTTAAAAAAAATAAAAATAAATCTATCTATCTATCTCTATTTACAAATCAATCTTTATTTTTAAAATTAAACCGATGCAAAGTATTTGCGTTTTCACCTTTTTCACTTTTTTTATTTCCAGAAAGAGTTCTTCACCAAAAAAAAATTGAAAATGCAAATGCTACTTGTGTTTTCATTTTAATTTTTTAATAATATTTTTTTTGAAAACGCAAATGCTGTGCTTCGGTTATTTGCAAAAAAAATATTTGCAAATAAACTTGCCTAACAGCATCAAACAACGTGCCTAACAGAGTCAAACGGTGTTACTTTTCCTAAAAAAATTTGCAAAAAAAAGAAAAAGAAAATTAGAAATGGTCAACACAATCAACTGATGGTACAGTACTCAATACTACTAATGGACAAACTGAGTACCCAAAGCCTAATTTGGCCATAAACTTGGTATCCTAAGTAAACTAACTAACTACAGACTAGGACAACCCATGTTCAAATTATTAAAATTTCTCAACAATCCCTCCTTAAACAGATGTTCAGACATAACAACTAGTTTAATAAGAGTTAAACTTTCAAATTGAAACAATTGAAGTACAAACACCAAGTAGTTTCCTGAGCTTCTGAAATACAGGAAACTTGAGAGCCTTGGTCAGAATATCTGTGGTCTGGTCTTCACTTCTGCAGTAAATAAGATTAATGACTCCATCATTCGTGAGATCCCTCAAAAAATGATACTTCACATCTATATGTTTGCTTAGACCATGTAAAACTAGATTTTTTGAAAGCTTTATTGCTGAACTATTGTCAGGTAACTAAGTGACCTCCTATCCTACTAGAGTGCAATAATCAGATGTAGAATGCTGATTGTGAACCAACCTTTACTCCATAGGCCCTTTCTCGTGGTAGGATTAGAATAGGCGTAAATAATCTGAGTAGGTCCATCCTCCTTGAAATGCAACTCTTTAAGGCCGGAGCTTGAACGGTCTTGAACAAGACCTTTTTGCGCTTATACACTGCAATGAGGCCCAAATGGTCATGTGAGAGCATCATCTCAAATTCCTGTCGGTCGTGCTCGAGGAGCAACTGTTGGAATTATTCAATAATTAAGGGGCCACAATGTAAAATTAATTGTGTTTGGGCTATCTAAATAATTAAGCCAAATTAAAGTGGTCTATTCGGAAATTGGCTTAAGGGTATAATTGTCATGGAATTAATGTGTAGATACCGAAGATAATTCTAATTTGATGAGGGGCCAAATTAGAAATATCAACACATATATAAATATGTATATTCATTAGGGTTATGGTCCCCAACTTATACGGCTACCAAAAGAGAGGTTTCTCTTTTTCTCTTCTGCATCCCTATCAACAGAAAGAGAGAGACAAAAGATTCGGATTCACCTTTGTCATTAAGGGTCGTAGCAAGTTGGAAGATCGAACCCAATAAAGAGACGATCGCTTCAACATCCATCAAGTCAAGCAATGGATTCAGGTACACTTCCGCAATCAATTTAATTTATGTTATTCATCTTATGAACCGACATGGTACAACAATTTCTAACAAGTGGTATCAGAGCCTCATTGTTTGATTTATGAGATTGAAGGTTTAGATTTAATTTTTGTTGTTGTTTAGGAACCCTAGATCGTAAGATCTAATTTAATTTAAGGTTTTGATTGTTCGATCAAAATTTTTATGATCCAGAGTAATATGGCCTTTTGTTGCAAATGTTCTTTAATGTTGTTTAAAAAAAAATGCAGAGGTTCTCAAGTTTGGATGGGATCGGCTAAGCTTCTGATGCAAACTTTTGTGACTATGGATATCGGCTAAGCTTATTCATATGCAAGCTAAGCTTCTGATGCAAACTTATGCAAACTTTTGTGACTATGGATATCGGCTAAGCTTATTAATATGCAAACTTATTCAGTTTGGATGGAATCGGCTAAGCTTTATATGCAAACTTAAGCATATGGATATATAACTTTGCATATATGTATTAAATATTCAGAGGTTCTCAGGTGAAAAGCTTATGAATATGGGATCAGTACAATATTCTTCTAATAAGTTTGCATATTTTTTACGTATATTCTCTGGATCTAAATATTGTATAAAATAATGGCATTGGATGATTACCTTCTCTAAGGTTTATTAGAAGAATATTATCTTCTCTGGATATATATTTTTAATAGATAAATTTTTGGTGTAATATTTATAGATTATTTGATATAATCTTTTGATGAGTATTTGATTGTAGTTGTCCAAACAACATTCCTATTTATGGGATGGATCTATTAAGATGCCACTTGCCAATATTTTGATTGTTCATAAAATATTTATGTCATGCTAAAAGATTTGTTCCTCTAGTGGATATTTCTTAATGATTCAGATTGTTCTCTATCCCTCCCTCTGATGTGGTAGGATGACAATGTGCGGGACGTTGTTTGGATTTGTAAGCAATTTTCATGGTTCAGGAAATAATAATTAAATAAATAAATAAAAAGGACATGCTATTTTTCATTGTGCGGGTATCTGTCATAAAGAACTCCATGACATTTCTTTTTATGTGTTGGAGTATTTGTATCATGTCCTATATGTTGTTGTTCTCTGGATGTATATCCTCAGTAGATTATTAGATAAATTTTGTTATGTTGATAATATCCTATTTTGTCAAATTAAAAATTCATTTTTGAATCATGCAAAGAGATTCACATGCCAATGATTATTTTATTTGAGTTTTAATGTTCAAATATGCATGTACATAAGGTTTTGGACATGATTCAGTTTTGTAAAATTTAGTCAATATTCAAAATTTTGGTACCTTTTATGACTAGCAATAGTCGTCTAATATTCTAAATAGACCCATTGAAATAAGATGTCGTCAAAGTGACCTCTCTTGCGTAGATAGTCTATGAGAGATGTTAGATGTTTGTGTGTGTACATTCATGCGGGTATTAGCCGGCCCAAAGGAAGGTTAATACTTGGCCGAATTGCACACATACTTGTGGTGATAAATGTGTGACAATTATAAGGTTTACATGTGAATAATAACCCGATCCAAAGATAGGCTTATTATTTGACATGACTTATTGTCAACGTTTGATCATTACACCAAGAGTACCACTTGCAGTTAATATCACTGTCCAAAGACTTGATATTAATGATGTACTAGGTATCTTGAGATGGGATTCACCATTATTTGAATTTGTTTGACTATATTTTACGCTATGGTTATTTGTTAGAGCATGTTTGTTTTTTGTTGCTTTATTCTCTTCACAGTTAATATTGTTAAAATATCTGCCAATAAGATTTTAATTTTCATGTTTAATGGGATAAACTTTAAGGGCAAAAAGAAATGAATATATTAGCTGCTAAGGGTCCAGATCAAAAGAAACAACAATATAAAACTAATGGTTGTTCTTTTGTGATAAGCCAAGACACATAAGGAAGAAATGTACAAAGTATCACGCATGGCGTATAAAGAAATATACATTTCTAAATTTGGTCTGTTTTGAGGTTAATTTAGATTTAGTACCTAAAAACACGTGGTGGTTAGATTCTGGTGCTACTACCCACATTAGTGTTTTAGACAAGGTTACCTGAGCTACCGAAAGCCAATTGATGGTGAAAGATACATCTATGTGGGTGGCGGCAAATCGGTAGAAATGGAAGCAATAGTACATTTTTTGTTATTATTAGAAACCGATTATTATTTGGATTTGATAGACACTTTTATTGTACCGTCTTTTAGACGAAATTCAGTTTCAGTTTTCTTAATGGACAAATCTGGTTATCATTGTTCATTTGACAATAATAAGTTTAGTCTATCTTTAAATCCAAATATTATTGGTATCGGTTCCTTTAAGGTTTATGATCACCTATATTCAGTTGAAACTATTGCAGCTTAAATGAAATCTTGCAAGTGGAGTCATGTGGTACTAAACACAAAATTAACAATAAATATTTTTAGTCTCATTATGACATAAGCGATTAGGTCACATCTCTAGAAATAGAGTTGAACGACTTGTGTCTGATGAGATTTGGATTTTATTGACTCTATAGACTTTAATGTCTATATTAATGTGTAAAAAAATACAGACCAAAGTTCAATTGTAAGCAGCTACTTTATTGGCTATGCTGACAAATCAAGGGGGTAATAATTATACGATCCCACACAAAAGAAAATTTTGAGATGAGAAGTATAATATTTTTTGAGGATGTTGAGTTTGGGGGAGAAATAAAGTCAGGATCATTGTCTTTGAGAAGGAATCAATTAAGATTTCTAATATCACTTTTGACGATGTACAGGATTCTATACCTGTCATGATCAAGAAGTGAATTCGGAGCCTCAATAAGACAATGTCGAATTACCTCTATAAGTCGTTGTTGAGATACCTTAACAACGACAATATAGCGGCACCACATTCAAGATAAGGTAATTATTCCTAAGGAACAAACTCAACAACCTCAAGAACCGGTAATATTAAGATGGTCCACCAGAGAAAGGAGAAATATAATTTCGGACAATATTGTCATATTTCTCTAGGAACGTGAGGAAAACTATGGAATATTGGAAGGTGATTCAATCATCTTCCGTCGGGCAATGGAAAGTTCCAACTCTTAAAAGTGGATTGAGGAAATAAATAAGGAGTATAAGTCTATGCAAGACAATAAAGTTTAGGAACTTGTCACATTACCAAAAGATACGAAGTTCATTGGTTGAAAATGGACATTTAAAACCAAGAAAGATTCGAAAGAATAATGTGGAGAGGTATAAAGTACGTCTTGCAGCTAGTGACTTTATTCAAAAGTCAACGATTGATTTTAAAGATACTTTCTCTTCGGTATCTTTGAAAGACTCTTTTAAAACAATCACATCACTTATTGCACATTTTGATCTTGAGTTACATTAAATGGATGTCAAAATTGTGTTTCTCAATGGTAACATCAACGAAACAATTTATGGTGCATGTAGAAAACTTTGTGTCGAAAGACCCAAATAATATGGTTTGCATATTGACAAAATCTATTCATGGACTCAAGCAGGATTCTCGTCGAAGGTACTTAAAGTTTTACCAAGTGATTATCTCGTTTGGTTTTGAGATAAACACTGTTGAAGATTGTGTGTATCACAAGTTCAGTAGGAGAAGGAATAATTTTCTGGTTTTGTATATTGTTTAAAGTATTCAATGCAAACCAGGTTACACCTCTCGTCAAAGGAGACAAATTCGGTCTCAATCAAGTGCCCTAAGGTTAGCCTTAAAATTAAGAAAATACAATAGATTTTTCTTCATGTCAGCTGTAGGAGTCTAATGTATGCTCAAGTATGTACGCGTCAGGATATTGCGTACATATTAGAATGTTAGGCAGATATTTAATCAAATATTGATGGATCATTGGGTAGCAGCCAAACTACTTAAGTAATTAATAGAGAACAAGAAATTATATGCTCTTTGTAGGAGATCGGATAATTCTGGAGATCATAAGGTATTCCGACTCCGATTTTGTTGGATGCCAACACAACAGGAGATCCACATCAGGTTATGCTGACTAATGGAGATATATTTTGGATGAGTGTCAAACATGCACTCATAATTTCTTCCACCATGACATCAAGGTTTATAACATGCTGTGGGACATCTATTTAGGGAATATGGTTGCAAAATTTTGTCACAAGGCTGCGCCTACAGTACGGTGTTGAAAGACCACATAAATTATGGTGTGACAATAAATCATCAGTACTGTATTCCAATAACAACATAAACTTGTATAAGTCAAGAATATTGACATAAAGTTTCTAGTTGTGAAGGAAAGAATTCAGAATGGTTAAAATGTCCATATAGCACATTAGGACAAACTCCATGTTAGCGGATCCGCTCACAAAAGTATTATCACCCAAGGTCTTTCATGAGCATACTGCTCATATGGGTGTTAATTAAGAATATGGCAATATAGTGGGAGTTTGTATTTTATGTATTTGGGTGCTATTTGGTTTTGGACATATTTATGTATTAAAGTAATTTGGATATTTATCTGATCAGATATATGGAAATTCGGTTCATTCTGTTTTCATTATGTTAAAGTATTTGATCTCACTAAAGTTAAGGAGGACCAGTTGGAAATAGACATGTATTGATCACATTGCGTGTAATTTTTATGCTACGCATCCATGATTGATCTATGTCGTTTAGCTATATTGGTATATGTGACAATTGATGGTTTAGTTACGCTATATGTGACGAATGCCGCTTTGATCCTATGTTGATATGGTTAATGGACGAGATTGTCCGGATATACCCTAAGGATTAAGATAGCAATTTATGAGCTCACTAAGGTTAACACAATTATAAGGTTACATATGTGGCCCAGTGGGAGATTGTTGGAATTATTCAATAATTAAGGGGTCACAATGTAAAATTAATTGTGTTTGGGCTATCTAAATAATTAAGCCAAATTAAAGTGGTCTATTTGGAAATTGGCTTAAGGGTATAATTGTCATGGAATTAATGTGTAGATACCGAAGATAATTCTAATTTGATGAGGGGCAAAATTAGAAATATCAACACATATATAAATATGTGTATTCATTAGGGTTATGGTCCCCAACTTATACGGCCACCAAAAGAGGGGTTTCTCTTTTTCTCTTCTGCATCCCCATCAACAGAAAGAGAGGGACAAAGGATTCGGATTCACCTTTGTCATTAAGGGTCGTAGCAAGTTGGAAGATCGAACCCAATAAAGAGACGATCGCTTCAACATCCATCAAGTCAAGCAATGGATTCAGGTACGCTTCCGCAATCAATTTAATTTATGTTCTTCATCTCATGAACCGACAGGGTACAACAATTTCTAACAGCAACATCTCGACAATCGTCCTGAGAGCCTTGGCATCAAATTGTGTCATTATACTCTTTTCCTTCGGTGATATTTTTTCCATTGTATTTTCCATTTGAAAGGTTGTTAAATTCCTGAAGAATATTATTGTACTATTTTTTTAGACTTTTTCCAAATCCAATTTTTTTAATAAGACAATGACTAAAGTAGGCATCCAAGGAAGAGTGTTATGATTTGTGGATAAAGAATACCCTTATCTCTATCTATGACAATCTTTATCTTATTGTCTCTCTATATATTTTTAATAAGAGAACCTCCAGAACTATTCTATTCGGAGACAAAAATTATTTTTTGAGGTTTTATTAACATGTGCCATATAAAATATATTTTATATGGATATTTTTATAAGCACATTTATCAATGTATCTTTCACTTAACAAATGTATTAATAAATATAAAATGTGCTATTAATAAATGTGTTGGTTTGAAAAAAAATGTGTTGAAAAAATCTATATAAAATACACATTTATCAATATGGTAACAAAATCCTTTTTTCTTCCATTTTATAACCATTACAAAGAAAATATTTTAATAAACGATTATTTTCTAAACTAGTAAATGTACGTACTTTGCACATATAATAATGTATAATAACAATATTATCCAATTACAATCAAATATCTCTTCTAACTCATGTGGTTAAGATATGAGGTAATCTTCTTGTTTGGTTGAGTTTGCATTTCCATGTTGAATATATATAAAAAATTTAAACTTTTTTCAACAATTTTTTACATAAATTTTTTTATTTAAATAAAATAGATCATGATATAGATGGCTCAATTTTGAGTCGCTTTGAAGCCTCGTTATATAGTAGAAGATAATTTTGGAGGTTTTTTATACACAAATAAACAACCTAAAACCCAAAGCAATCGATATCCAAAATTACGAAACCCGGCCCAAGTTAGAAATCCAGCTTTACTTATGCCGAGCCATCATAGAACATCGGGACTTTCCCACCTCCTCTAGAAACTACTTACATGAAAACGACGGCAAATTCCAACTCATATCCAACGTGGCACCAAACCATTGGCAGTTCTGCCACTTCCGTCCTAAATCAGCAATCGAGAGGCGGAGAAAACTTTGATACCGAAGGGGGTATCAAAGTTTTGATACCCCCTATGCATGACATGTGGACCTCCTCCCTCTTTGTAAAATGTGTAAACATATATATATATATACATAAATATTGAGGGGGGCCCACTTGTCATATATAGGCGGTATCAAAACTTTGATACCCCTTTCGGTATCAAAGTTTTACTCCTATATATACAGGTCCTCTGCTCCTTTCTTTCCCATCCTCATCTCGTCGCCGAACTAAAATTTCCCCTCGCCGAAACAAACCCCTAAAGTTTCCCCTTTTTTCTCTCTTTCAAGGTTCGTTCTCTTCTCAAACCCTAATTTAAATTTCCTGTACTATTTGATTTAATTAAATCGTTCTGTGTTCAATTACTGATCTGTTCGTCTCGAACCCTAATTTCAATTTCATGTACTATTTTCTTCAATTAAATCTTATGTATTTCGTGTGTTCAATTGGTTCTCGAAAGGTTATGTTGTGTTTGATGGAGCTTTTTTTCCATGGAAAATATTTTTATCACAAAATTTTCACCAATTATAGTGTTTGATAGCATATAATTTTCATGAAATTAATTTTTCAAAAATTTATTATTTTTCATAATTTTTTCAAAATGGTGAAAAGTAAAGCTGGCACAGTCCATAGGAAAATATCAATTTTATGAAACATAACTATTTTCGACAATCAAACACCCAAATTAATAACGTGGAATTGTTTTCATGGAATTTCCGTACTTTGTGCTCTCGAATTTTGCAAAAATTTTCGTACAGAGCATAAAAATTTAGCAAATTCACAGTGACAGCACAAAGTATTGAAAAATTTCATATATAGCACAAGAACGTCCATAAAGGACACTTTGGTTTAAAAAAATAAAAACCCATGCCCATGGGAAGGGCGTTTTCTGTCTATAAGAAATTAATATCCCTTATCAGGTATTTCTAAACTAACGGCGGCCGACGGAATATTTTTTAATAATATATACAAAACCTTTTTTGGAAGGGTTTTCTTTTAAAAGAAAACGCCATTCCTAAAGGCGTTCAGCCACCTTCCCATTATCATCATCATGCTCTGATGTTACAGCTATAGGTAATTGCTAATTGGCCATGCCCATGTATATATGAATTGTAGTGCCCCTTTGCACGCGGTCATGCATGCATGGTGCACCAGCTCTAGCTCATCTCTCAACCCCACAACACACACTACGCACACATATCAATTCATCTCCCTCATGATCATGATAATTTGAATGTTCTGGACATCATCATATAGATGATCCCATTTGTATACTACTTGTATGCATCCATAATGTAGAGACTGCATATCTAGGCAGGAAGGAGGAGGAGCAGGAGAACTTGGAATTTGATTGATGTGATTTATTTTTTTATAAAAATAAAAAATATACATATTTATAGGACTAGTGATCGTTAGCTATACAAATCCGTTACTAATTATTTTAAACTAGCAGACGTGATCCCATCCCCCCAAAAAAAAATCACTCATGTGGGAACGCCCTTTGCAAGGGTGTTTTCTTTTGGAAAAACGCCATTCCAAAGGGCGTTTTGTATATATTATTAAAAAAAATCCGAGTTAGTTTATGAATACGTGGAAAGAAATATTAATTTCTTATAGACGGAAAACTTCCTTTCCATGGGCGTTTTCACTATTTTTATTTTTTTAAAACCAAAACGCCCTTCGTATTGGCATTCTTGTGCTATATATAATTTTTTCCAAAATTTTGTGCTCTCACTACGAATTTGCTAAATTTTTATGCTCAGTACAAAAATTTCTCTTTTTTGGGATATTTAGACTTTCGGTCTCGAATAAGTTATAATATTTGTGTTTGAGTCTCCATAATAAACATAATTAGTATTTAGGTCTCCAATGAGTTAGTATATTTGTGTTTGGGTCTCCATCATAGATATAATGACGAAACGTAAAAAAGAGAAAAAGGAAAAAAAAAGAAACTAAAAATACTGAAAAAAATGAAAGAAAAAAAAAACCTAAAAAATGAAAAATAACAAAAAAAATAATGTCTCGTTATTCGTAATTTTCATATTTCTTGGTAAATATTTATCTGGGTATTCAAAATTTTCGAAAATATAGTTTTTTAACCTAAACTAAACATGGGTGTAGGTTTCCCATAATAAATTTGTTCGGAATATTTAGGCATCAATATTCCCCGACAAATTTATTTTCGGAAATTACCAATATCTGGACAATTTTATTCCCCCCCCCCCCCCCCCCATTTTTTTGTTTATTCGACTTTTTATTCTTTTTCTCTTTTTAGTTATTTTGTTTTACATTTTTTTTCCGTTTTTCATTATTCTTTCTTTTTTTTTCCTTTTTTCGTTGGATCTTGACAGTCAACGTTTAGACCATGACCCAAACACTAATTATGTCTATTATGGATATTCAGACATAAATATCCTAACATATTAGAGACCAATAAATACCCTAACTTATTAGAGACCAGAACACTAATTATGTCTACTATGGAGATCCAAACACAAATATCCTAATTTATTCGAGATCCAAAGTCTAAATATTCCTTTTTTGTCATATGGATGTCCGTCCTAATTTTAGGACCTCTAATATGGATTTTGAGGATTTCATCTATTTTTTTTAATATAATTTTTGTGTTGTTGAGACCAATAAATATCCTAACTTATTAAGACCAGAACACTAATTATGTCTACTATGGAGACCCAAACACAAATATCCTAATTTATTCGAGATCCAAAGTCTAAATATTGTCCTAATTTTAGGACCTCTAATATGGATTTTGAGGATTTCATCTATTTTTTTTAATATAATTTTTGTGTTGTTGAGACCAATAAATATCCTAACTTATTAGAGACCAGAACACTAATTATGTCTACTATGGAGACCCAAACACAAATATCCTAATTTATTCGAGATCCAGAGTCTAAATATTCCTTTTTTGTCATATGGATGTCCTAATTTTAGGACCTCTAATATGGATTTTGAGGATTTCATCTATTTTTTAAATATAATTTTTGTGTTGTTGAGCAACTTATTGCTATTTTTAAAAATTATGAATGAGGTTACTTGTTATGGTCCTTCAGAATCTTAGATTATGTTCTTTGACGGCTATTAGATTGTATCATCATAATATATGTCAGTCTTTGTAATTTTATATTTTGTGCTGATTTTTCAATACATTGGTCTCAGTTTTTATGCTGGTCTTTGAGATTGATGCTGATCAAATATGTTGGTTTTAAAGCATTTTTTGTCACGGAGTTGTTAGTTTTATGACCTATAATATTTGAAACACTCGGGAATATATTTACTTTCAGTCGGTTGATTCAATTAATTTCTTCTTAGAAGACATCTTCTGCAACATTATATTGTATCGTTGCAATACTTGTAGGTGTTCATTCTGATTGTTACAATCTTCGTAACTAGAATTTAATGCTTAGTTGTTGAAATGTTAATTTTAAGTTGCTATGCTGATTCTATGATGTCCTGAAGACTACTAATCTTGAAAATACTCGTCATATTATTTCGGTATGTTTTATTTTGTGAGTGTTCTTCATATTTAAACTTTCTGATTATATTGGCTCTACTCCTTTAATAGGTGTAGGTACATACAATTTGCTTGCACTATCTTAATGTTTTGATTGATAATTATTTTAGTTGTTTGATAATTTTGTTTGTCTGAATCTTCTACTTACTGTATTCTTCAATCAACAGATGCAGATCTTTGTCAAGACACTGACCGGGAAAACAATCACCCTCGAGGTTGAAAGCTCTGATACAATTGATAATGTTAAAGCTAAGATCCAGGACAAGGAGGGCATCCCTCCGGATCAGCAGAGGCTGATCTTTGCCGGCAAGCAGCTCGAGGATGGCCGCACCCTTGCTGACTACAACATCCAGAAGGAGTCGACCCTTCACTTGGTTCTCCGTCTTCGCGGTGGGATGCAGATCTTTGTCAAGACACTCACCGGAAAAACCATTACCCTCGAGGTTGAAAGCTCTGATACAATCGATAATGTCAAAGCTAAGATCCAGGACAAGGAGGGCATCCCTCCAGATCAGCAGAGGCTCATCTTTGCCGGCAAGCAGCTCGAGGATGGCCGCACTCTGGCTGACTACAACATCCAGAAGGAGTCCACCCTTCACTTGGTCCTCCGTCTTCGTGGTGGCATGCAGATCTTTGTCAAAACTCTCACCGGCAAGACAATTACCTTGTAGGTGGAGAGCTCCGACACCATCGATAATGTAAAGGCTAAAATCCAGGACAAGGAGGGTATTCCCCCAGATCAACAGAGGTTGTTATTTGCCGGGAAGCAATTGGAGGATGGCCGCACCCTTGCCGATTACAACATTCAGAAAGAATCTACTCTGCATCTGGTTCTTAGGCTCAGGGGAGGGATGCAGATTTTTGTTAAGACCCTCACCGGAAAGACCATCACCTTGGAGGTTGAGAGCTCCGACACCATAGACAATGTTAAAGCAAAGATCCAGGACAAGGAGGGCATCCCCCCTGACCAGCAGAGGCTCATCTTTGCTGGGAAGCAACTTGAGGATGGCCGGACCTTGGCTGACTACAACATCCAGAAGGAATCCACCCTCCATCTTGTCCTCCGCCTCCGTGGTGGGATGCAAATCTTTGTGAAAACTCTCACCGGAAAGACCATAACTCTCGAGGTCGAGAGCTCAGACACTATTGACAATGTCAAGGCGAAGATTCAGGACAAGGAGGGTATCCCCCCTGACCAGCAGAGGCTGATCTTTGCTGGGAAGCAGCTGGAAGATGGCCGAACCTTGGCAGACTACAACATTCAGAAGGAGTCCACGCTGCATCTTGTCCTCCGTCTCAGGGGAGGTATGCAGATCTTCGTGAAGACTCTGACTGGAAAGACCATCACTTTGGAGGTAGAGATCTCCGATACAATCGACAACGTGAAGGCCAAAATCCAGGATAAGGAGGGTATTCCTCCAGACCAGCAGAGGCTGATCTTCGCTGGTAAGCAGCTGGAGGATGGCCGTACTCTGGCTGATTACAACATCCAGAAGGAGTCGACCCTTCACCTGGTGCTCCGCCTCCGTGTTGGTATGTGAAGAATTGCAAGTCTGGTTCTCTGTGGTGATGCCTGTCTAGTACCTTCTGTCTCGTCGTGTGATGTTATGGTTTATTTTACTTTTGTGTGTTTAGTTAATGCTCCAGACTTTGTTTAGTTTCATGCGTAACTGCTGTAGTGGCCGATGTGCAAACTGTGTCTGATCCCTGCATTTAAACTTTTAAAGTAGTGATCTCAAAACTTAATGTTCAAATAATTTTTTTTTTTCCCCATCGACGATGATACAATATAAGATTTTTTTTTTCCGTATCGTTTCTTACAAACAATCCAAGATCTTCTATCTTTACATAGTAAAGGGACACAATATATTGTTTCATTTCTTAACATGTAAAGGTGTACAATCATTCTTTCTTTTAACAATTTTTTTCAATTATACTAACAGTCTATAACTCAAGCATGTAATTCTTATTTTCTAACAACATATGATAAGGAGTCCATACAACCATTCTCTCTTTCTACTCGAGCATATAATTCTTATTTTCTAACAACATACAATAAGGAGTCCATACAACCATTCTCTTTTTCTTAGCAAGCACTAAGCAGAGGAACAGTTCTTTCATTTCTATTTATGGTCGCATGCAACCAATCGTTCTCTTTTTTTTTATATAACAAATGTATCAACAGTTCTTTCAATTGTATTCATATTCTATAGCACAAGCATGCAATCCATTCATTAAGGATACATATTTCATGTACTTATTATTCTAGTGATTATATATGAACTCAATTCTTAGCAGGAAAGTATAGTGAAAGAATCAGAAAGCAAAGTCTTGTCCACTCACCTATCATAATACGTCAAACTTTTTTTTTTTACTGTAATTATAAACAAACAACATATAAATATGCTAATACATAACTGAAAGCAACATGAAAATATGCACTATCCACATTAAAAAAAAACCTCCTATGACTAACAAACTAACTAAAGACTAGGACAACCCATGTGCAAATTATTAAATTTTCTCAACAATCCCTTAAACAGATGTTCCAGACATAACAACTAGTTTAATAAGAGTTAATCTTTCAAATTTAAACATTTGAAGTACAAACACCAAGTAGCTTCACGAGCTTCTGAGCCTTGGTTAGAATATCTGTGATCTGGTCTTCACTTCTGCAGTAAATAAGATTAATGACTCCATCATTCGTGAGATTCCTCAAAAAATGATACTTCACATCTATATGTTTGCTTAGACCATGTAAAACTAGATTTTTTGAAAACTTTATTGCTGAACTGTTGTCAGGTAACTAAGTGACCTCCTACTAGAGTGCAATAATCAGATGAAGAATGTTGATTGTGAACCAGCCTTTACTCCATAGGCCCTTTCTCGTAATAGGATCAGAATAGGCGCAAAAAATCTGAGTAGGTCCATCCTCCTTGAAATGCAACTCTTTAAGAATTTTCTTTAGCCAAAAAGCTTGCACAAGCTGTTACAGCAACAAATTCAGCTTCAGTGGATGATAATGTGACAATAGGTAGCTTCTTTAATGACCATGAAATAGCTCATGTCCCCATCATGAAAACATACACATATGTGTTTTTTTATCATCTAAATCTCCTGCATAATCACTATCTGTAAACCCAAACAGATCTGACTTTTCTCCATTCTTGTTGAACAACCCAAACTCCTTAGTACATTGCGTAATGAAAAATTATTTTTATAGCCAAGAGATGAATCTCTATAGGACATTCCATGTACTTCTAATCACACTTACAACATGCATTATATCAGGTCTCGTTGTTGCCAAGTACATTAAACGCCCCACTATGTGTTTGTAAAAAATTATGTCAACTTTTTTTTTCCTCCGTTATCTTTGTTCAGCTTCATACCAAACTCAGATGGAGATCGAGAAAAGAGGAGAGTGGAGAAGAGGGACTCACCACATGGAAAGTGGCGTCGGAGGCGTGGTGGTCTCGAGGCACTGCTTCGGAAGAGGACCACGACGACGGGATCTAGTCGAGCAGCGGCTGCTGGGGTCGAGAGACGGAAGCGGTCAGGACTCTCGGATCTGGTGCCACGGGGTTATAGAGGAACGACGGAGCTCGAGTCGTCGGGCTCCGACGGTGGATCGAGAGGAGGAGGAAGACACCAGAGTCGAGTCCCAGAGGCGATGCTAGTGATATAGATGCGATGTGTGGAGCTTGGATCTAGGTCAGATCTGTTGGAAGCGACAGCAGTCGTCCGCGGTGGTGGCTGTGGTGTTCAGGAAGGAAAGGATAGGTAGGAAAAGCACATACGTGGTGGCGCTGCATTGGCCAGGTTAGAGAAGCTCCAACTGAGGAGCTCGTTAGCAACTCAAGGTTCGGGGTGACTGGAGTGGCAGAGACGGAGGAGCATGGGCGGTCGCGGACTCACAAGACGAGCCTCTGTAGCGAGTCCAGGTCGGACACGTCGAGCAGCCCGAACATAGGGAAAAAGCTAGGGTTAGGATTTGGATGATAAATTTGTATCTATCATGTCCCGATTTGACAAAACAGTTTGATCTCGTATCGATTATGCCGAATCGATCGTTCTTGCTAGGACGTGATGTCGTACGAGTCTGGAGTTGCACTCGAATAAGGCAAGAACATTACATTTGATCATTTATTTGAAACATCAAGTTGAAACTTCACAAATCGCAGAGTAATTGAACACGCAGTATTGAAAAGTAGAAATATGCTTTTCATTAATATCTTGCAACGAAATGTAAGTCGTAATTACATTGAATATGTCGTTGTGGTTACATTGATTGAAACAAAAGAAAATACTCGACAAGCTGTCTGAACTAATACTTGTCGTTCCATACATTCACCTTTTTTCTACATTGAAAGCCTTCGATAAATTGGCTTCAAAATACTTTAAAATAGGCAAAGCTTCAAAATGCCGCCCCAAACTTCACCTTTTTTTTTTCTATTTAGAACTAAATGAATTCAGTTTATATTGATAGCCTTCTTTGGAACAGTAAAAGCATACAATACAACATAGCAGTTTATCTTAATTTCTAGCACGACCGTGCTCATCCCTGCATAAAATAGAGATTATAATTTCCATCTACACAAGACAATAGGTGAGCATGCTACTATCTTATATGTGGTCATTGGTGTTATACACCACGAGGGACTTTTATATGGCATTATGATGCACACTTTCAGCTTGGGTTGCAAGTCCTACTAGAGGTCCTGCAATGCCTCGCGCAGAAGCACGAATTTATATTCCCCTAGGTCGATTCGATTTTGATATCCCGGATACCGTTTCGAGGAAAGTCAAACTTCTGTATTTCCTCAAAGTCGTACGTTCTGATTTAGCATCCCGTAGGCACCAAATTTTCCGATGCACCATATACCGCAGCCGACGTTTCATTATATTTTGCAGTTCATGAAATAGTCTCCCTCTTTTCTAGAACCTTAACTTTTCTCTTTTTGGTGCGAAACTTATATTTTTAGAGTAAATTACTCTAAATCCATACAGTTATCCTGAGTCTTGATCTTAGTAATTTGGCATGCATTTAACTTGGCATCGTCGATTTGAATAAGTTCGAGTCAAATAGAATTTCATTTGTGGGAAGGAGTAGAAAAGAAGGGGCCGAACCACCCACCAAGTATTTGATCGTGCCGTGGGTCGGAGCGCTTCGCAACGTTCAAGCTTCAGTTATACGAGCTCCTGCAATGGCACCAACATTTTATCAGAATCTCTTCTTTAATCCTTTGTTTCACAATTCTCAGAATGAATACAGAAATCGATACGAAAATACATTCATCAAAATCAAGTAGCAAAAACTCAAGAAAATCATACAACAGTCTGGTTCTGTCGAAGGGACTCTTATATAGAGCTCACTCGCTGAGACGCAACCTACTGCATCTAGGACTTATTCTAACAGAAGCTGTTCCATTAATTGGATTGATTCTCGTACATTCGTCCAAATCGATTTATTTAATGCCATAAAGTGTTATCGTAAGCTAAGCTCAGCGATCGAGTTAGACTAGCCATCTAATTTTTTGCCCGAGTCTGACTCGTCGCAAGCATATTACATAGTCCGCCGCCTATCTTGGAACACTACATAATATACTACTAAGAAAAAAATTTGTTTCGAAACTTAAGAACAAGGATCTGACCTTAAGTTAGGCAAACAATGAAGGGTACTTCTCCTTCATCTCTGCCTCCATCTCCCATGTCGACTCTTCGACTGAATGGTTCCGCCAAAGCACGCGAACCAAAGACATCGACCGATTTTACAAGTATCTTTCCTTCAGTCCAGAATTTGAATAGGCTCCTCCAAGTAAGACAAGTCTACATGTAGCTCCGACTGATCGAAGCTGATCACGTGATTTAGATCTTGTACGTATTTTTGAAGTTGTGAAATGTAGAAAATATCATGCACTTCAGCCAAGGCAAGAGGTAGTGCGATCCGATATGCAACAACTGCAACTCGCTCGAGGATCTCGAAAGGGCCTACAAATCTCGGGCTCAATTTGCCTTTAACACCGAACTGCATCACGCCGCGCACGTCTGTCACTTTCAGAAACACATGGTCCCCGACCAAAAATTCTAGCGATCGTCGACAAAGATCTGCGTAACTCTTTTGTCGACTTTATGCGATGCGAAGTCTATCTCGAATCAAGCGAACCTTTTCGACGGCCTGCTCTACCAGTTTCGGACTTGTTGCTCTCCGCTAACACTTCCTCCCGTAGAGCGTCTCATACGGAGCCATCTAAATGTTCGACTGATAACTGTTGTTATACGCAAACTCCGCAAGCGGCAAATGTGTATCCCTACTAGTCTTTAGATTGATCGCACACAGACGTAACATATCTTCCAAGATTTGATTCACCTTTTACGTCTGACCGTCCGTCTAGGGTGGTATGTAGTACTAAAATTCAGTTTTGTCCCCATTGTAGCTTGTAAACTCTTCCAGAAACACGATAGGAATCGTCCGTCTCTGTCGAAACTGTTGTCGCCGGTACCCCATGCAGTCGAACAATATCGTCGATATAGATTGTGTTAACCGATCGACGCTCCATGCTACTTTGGTTGCAATAAAGTGAACCGACTTGGTCAATCTATCAACAATGACCTAAATTACGTCATTCCCTCGCGGCGTCTTCAAAAATCCCATAATAAAATCCATCGAGATATTGTCCCACTTCCATTCGGGAATGACAAAGTTCTGCAGCTCCCCGCCTGGCCTTTGGTGTTTTGCCTTTACTTGCTGACACGCCATGCACTGTGACATAAAAGTAGCCACGTCTTTGTTTGTGCCGTGTCACCAAAAGTCATGCACAAGTCCTTGTACATATTGATGCTCCCAGGATGTAATGAGTACTTCGCATAATGCGTCTTCGTCTGAATATCTTTTTTGAGTTCGACAGTTTCAGGAATACAGAACACTCCTTTTAGTCGCATCATCCTGTCTCTATCCTCCGTAAAGTCAGTCGTCCACTACCAAAATATGTCGATTTAGCGACGGCCAGATTCGTCGCCCATTCGTCGACAATCAGGACGGATCATGGTCAAAATAATCCGTCGGCAATCAGCTCGTCGCTAATAAAGATCCGTCGCTAAGTAGTCGAAAAGCGACGGAATAGCGACGGCTTTTCGTCGTCACAATACGATGCATTAGCGACGACTTTCCGACGGTCTTTCGTCCATTTCAAGTATTAAATACTTAATTGTGTAGACGCTAGCGACGGATAGTCCGTCGGCAAACCGTCGTAACAGTGTATCAAAGGGTATCGTTCCATCACTATTCCGTCGATAGCCGTCGCTGACAAAGGACGGATTAGCGACGGAATCCTAACGGATTATCCGTCGACCATGTTCTGGAAATGCTTGACATTTCCAGAACCCTGGCGACGGCTATGTCGTCACGACTCCGTCGCTCCTCCGTCGCTCCTCCGTCGACATAGCGACTGATTAGTGGCGGATAATCCGTCGCCATGGTTCTGGAAATGTCATGCATTTCCAGAACCTTGGCGATGGATGTTCCGTGCTATTCCGTCGAACAAGGTATTTCCAGAACCTTGGCGACGGATTTTTCGACGCGAATCCGTCGACCATGGCGACGAATTTCTGACGGAATATCCGTCACTAACATTCTGTACAGCTATATACCACCAGAACTTTGCCTACGGATATTCCGTCGGCAGGTCGTCGCCATGCAAGATATGCCGTCGGCTGGCCGTCGACCACCCATCGCTAACTGGAAACAGTTTCAAATCTCCAGTTAGCGACGGATATTCCGTCGAAAAGTAGTCAGAAACTGGAAATATCCGTCGCTAACCGGTCACTAGTCCGTCGCTAACTGAGATTTTTTTAAAAAAAAATTGTAGCGCTTTCCCTGTTCACAAAAATATGCATAAACCAAACCAATATATAATGCACACCAATTATCCAACAATCACATAGACCAAATATATAATGCACACCAATTATCCAAGAATCACATAGACCAAATATGCACATACGAATTTAATGCACACCAATTATCCAAGAATCACATAGACCAAACCAAACCAATATAAAATAGACACCAATTATCCTGAAATCATAAACTAATATCCGTCATTATAATCCAAAATTCCCACAAATATTCCAAAATTCCCATAAATATTCCAAATTTTTTTAATTATAATACTTCAAGGAGGAGGAGGAGTTCGATTGTCCGGTGGTGGTAGTCCCTCCGGCGCCCGACGAAAATACTGCTCCACTAGGTACGGCGGCAAGCCTTCGAAGACACTACTCAGAAGTCGGCGTAGCTGCTCTGGCGACATGAGATCAAGGAGTGCCATCACAGTCGGAGGCGGTACCAGAGGGGCAGCAGGGTTGAAAGAAAGATGACCGATGAAAGAAGGACCGGGAGCAGCAGTCGACGGACCGGCACCAGTAGAAGACGGACCGACACCAACAGCAGACGGAGGTGGAAAGTACGTGGCAATTTGCTCCCGCAAGGACGATACCGCCTCGTGCAGCTGCGTAAGCTGCGACCTAACATCATCGTCTGTCGGGGCCGCGAGAGGAGGCGGTGTCGGTGGAAATCTCTGAGTCGCCATGTGCAACGGGCCTAGGGAGCGACTCCGTACAGGTGCCCTTTCTTAAAGCCGCCGACGGTATCTACGAACAAGTCGTTGCGAGAGGCCAAAGAAGAGGGCGTCCGGGCGGACGTCGTTTCACCGACATCCTTGGTGTCAGTTAACTTAGCCCGACTAAGGGCCTCACGATACACAGCCTATCAAATGAATGTATTTATATTATAATATTTACCTAAGTTGTAATCTAAATCCTATGTTTCACTAAGTTAAGCGTGAATCCTAAGTTTACCTAAGTTATAGTCCGAATACGTTTAATTCTAACGTAAATCTCATAAACATAAGTACTTACATCAGTCTCCTTGGCCCTCTCGTCGACGAAGCTTCCGTCCTTCCGTCTCTTGTGCGTATGCTTGAACACGTCGTGCATGGTGACCGATTCTGGCGCCCTTCCCTCCTTCACCGCCAGTTGGGTCTGCATACGAAATTTCCGTAGAACTTAATTAACTCAGTATATTAATAATACCTAATTCGATAGTGAAATGAATTTACGATATCTCACCAGATCTGCAAGCGTCGCTGCGTGGGGCCTTGATCCCCCCGTATGAAGCCCCGCGGCCCGTCGGTTCGCTTTCGCCTTCTCCGATTTCTCCTTGTACGCAGGAGTATTCATCATATCTAAGAGGTCCTCATAATAGTCCTGCCGGATCCAATTCGGCCTCGTCTGCCCCATTTTCATGTTATGAATCATATCCCGTATCTTCTTCGAGGCAGCGCTTCTGTAGGTCCTGCAGATTGCGTCCTCGCGATGGGGGGGCCACCAGTACGTCGTCTAACATACAAATTCAATTATCACATAATTTAAAAAATGGTTGATTAAAGAGTAACTAATAATTAACCAGAAGATATAGATATATATCCTCAACTCGTCGAGCTAGACGTACTTCAAGTTTGGGGGCACTGACGAAAAGTTGAGGTAGGGACCATGGAAGTTAGTCCTGATAATTTCTCCAAGAGCCCTGGCAACATTAAACGGAAAAAATCTACAAAGAAGAAACGACTGGATTATTAACTTGAATAAATGAAAGAAATTTAATAAATTATCTTAAATTTACTTACGAGGTCCCCGCGGGCCATAGCTCTCGTCGGAACTCGTCTCTCGGCCTCTCTGGTGCCGTCGGAGGATCCGCGGGTCCGCGCATGTACTCCCCAGTAACCGGATAGAACCGAGTATGGGGGTACTCCGGGGCCCACTGTACAGTAACTAGGGGATCCACTGGTGGATCCGCCGGTGGGTTCGATAGCGGAACGGATCCGCTAGCAGATCCAGACTCATGCCTCGATGAAGTTGTCGATCGACGGTGGGATGCGTCTGTGCCCGGGGTACTCTCCGGGTCGGGCTCGCTGGATGGGATCACATCCCGGGAAGATTGAATGCGACCACGACCACCAGCACCACTACGACCACGACCACCACCACCACCACCACCAGCACCACGACCACCACCAGCACCACGACCACGGCCAGCCATCATGACCTGTAAATAGAACACATAAATATAATTAACAATATAAAAGTGTAAATGAATATAAAATTCTAAACTAAAATATACATACCAGCAGTAGGGAGACGAGTGCCGCCGCGACAAAAAAGACTAGGAGTGCCATCTGCAATAAGTAAATAATCGAACGAAAAAAACATGAATTCACGTAATTGCTATTCACGTAATTGGAAGTGTTTTTAATATACAACAATATTTAACCTAATCATCGTCTTCGTTCTCATCCTCGACCTCGTCTTCATCATCATCCTCCTCCTCATCCTCATCCGCATCCTTATCTTCATCGTCGATTTCATCTGTATCCTCATCCCCATCAAATTTGTCTTCTTCTTCTTCTTCTTCTTCTGCCTCAATATTTGGGACAAGATGCCTCTTTCTCCCCTGGTTGACAGCTAAGTCTTATGTATCAACCTCTTCCTCCCCTCTATTTTCCTCAACAATATCTTCAACATCCATTGTATCCGAGTGTTGCCCCAAGTATTGGGACTTTTCGATCTAGTCCTCTTGGTATGCTGGGTCTCTAACGTTGAATGTATTTCTAGATTTAATCTTGCATACTGCCCACCAGTCAAATCGATCTCTACGACGCCTTGGGTAGCTTGTATAGTAGACTTGAACAGCCTGATTTGCTATCGCAAATGTATCGGACCCTCTATACCTCCTGCGATGATTTATATCGACAAATCCAAATTGTTTATCGATTCTCCAACCGATATTTGGTGTCGTATCGAACCACTCACATTTGAACATCACAATATGCATATCATATGGGCCAGTATATTATAAATCTACAATATCCCGAAGCACTCCATAATAGTCAAAGTCTGGTTCGTCATCATAGATGGTGGCTCTTATGCAAACACCGAAATCCTTGGTACTGATGCCGTCATTGATAAATTCGACATTTATAGCATTCTGAGTTGCCTTAAACCTGAAGCCATTAATGACATAGTCTGGCCAAGTCTTTGTTTGCTTCTTCGGTCCCAATGCCAGATAACGAACATTCTCATTAGTGAGTGTTGTTTCAGGCAATAAAACATGTAAAAAAATATTTATAATTTAAATGTTTTAGATTATATATTTCTAATCTCAGTTACTTACGTATTTTATAAGAATATATAAAATCAACCTCAATTATAATCTCAGTTACTTACGTATTTGCGAAACCATGACGGAAATGTACAATCAACCTCTCTTTGAAGTCCCTCATCGGTAATATCGGGTGTCCTCATTTTGACTTCATCTCTAAATACACTATTAGAGAAAATAAGAATATATAAGTGTAGTCACTTACTTCATCAAATTAGAGGTTATAACGAGTGCAAGTGTACTAACTTACTTCTCCAAATCTCTCACTTCTTGTATGTCACAGTTTAACAAGACATATCGGTGAGCGGTATCATACTCGTCGTCAGTCAACCACCGTTTTTTACTATCCCCAACAGGCTTGTCCCTTACATTGAATATACCTCCATCCTCAACGTCCTCGTCATTCCTTTGAGGTCTATTTCGATTTGTCTTAACATGAGTATCGAAATAAATGGAGCAGAAGTTTGACACCTCTTCGATAAGATATGCTTCGCATATCGAAGCCTCTATATGAGCCTTGTTGCCAACTTTCTTCTTTAGATGGTGTAGGTATCTAGAGAGACAAATTATCTTGAGAATTAAGAATGAATTTTAAAACCCACTGAAATTCAACTTAAATTATATCAATTTTTATGTACCTTTCAAATGGGTACATCCATCGATAATGAACAGATGTACCGACACGGGCTTCGTATGCTAGATGAATCGGTAGATGCTCCATGCTGTCGAAGAAGCCAGGAGGAAATATTTTCTCCAACTTGTAAATTATTAAGATAATCTTCTCCTTAAGTTCAACCATATGTTGCACAGTCAACTTAGTTGAACAAATATCCCTAAAGAATATAGATAGTTCGGCCAACGGAACCCATACAGCAGAAGGCAACAACTCTTTCAAAGCAATGAACAGTAATCTTTCCATAAACACGTGGCAGTCATGACTCTTCATTCCCGTTAGCTTGCGTTCATTGAGATCAACGCATCTAGACAAATTCGATACATAGCCGTCGAGAAATCTTAAAGTAGATACCCACTTGCAGATTATTAATCTATCCTCCTTGCTCAATGTGTATTGTGCTATCGGCTTACTTAATTGTCCACCAGCTCCCCTTTGTATCAAATTTAGATAAGGATGCTTGTATATCTCGGTAATGTCTTGTCTTGCTTTTGGATTGTCCTTCGTCTTTCCTTTAATATCCATGACAGTATTGAAGACATTATCGAACACATTCTTTTTGATATACATAACATCAAGATTATGCCTTATAAGATTATCTTTCCAATAAGGCAAGTCCCAGAAGATACTCCGTCGCTAATTGACTATATTTTGGTAGTGTCTCTTCCTGTTGAAATCAGCTCGCACATCTTCGTCAGGAATAAATCGTCCTTGTGTGCGGTCTTAATTTTGCCAAGCATGCTCGACCCAAGCTTCAACTGAGCCAGGTACAAATATTAATACTTAATTCTGAGTTCGATACCCATCGCTTCTAAGTCTTGTCGTATATTATTATTTAGGATTAGTGATCCCATAAATATTTTGCTCAGTGCATCTACTACGACGTTTTCCTTGCTCGACGTATACTCGATCGTTAGCTCGTAGTCTTTTATTAGTTCTAGATGACGTCGATACCTCAAGTTGAGTTTTCGTTGGATGAATAAGTATTTGAGGATTTTGTGATCCGTGTAGATCCTACAAGCCATACCATAGAGGTAGTGTCGCCAGAGTTTCAACGCGAACACGATTGTCGCCAATTCCAGATCATGCGTCGGATATTTTTTGTGTGCTACTTCAACTGCCTTGAAGCATAGAAGATGACTTTGTTCTTCTGCATGAGAACCCACCCTAGGCCAGTTCCCGATGCGTCAGTGAATATCTGAAAACCTTCTGGCCATCTAGAAGTGCAAGGATTGGAGCTGAGATGAGTCGTTGCTTCAACTCTTGAAAGCTGGTTTTACAGTCGTCACTCCATTGGAATATGACTCCCTTCTGGGTGAGGCGAGTCAGAGGTGACACTAATTTAGAAAATTTTCGTACGAATCTTCGGTAGTATCCCACCAAGCCCAGAAAAGTTCGAATGTTGCTAGCCGAGGTAGGTCGTTTCTAATCTACCATCGCTTCAATTTTCTTTGGGTCCACCGTGACACCTTCAGCGGAGACAACGTGCCCGAAAAATGTTACGCTACTCATCCAGAACTCGTATTTACTCGGCTTCGCGTATAGTTTGTGTTCACGCAAAGTCTGCAGCATCGTCTTCAAGTACATCGTGTGTTCTTCCCGATTCTTCAAGTTTACAAGGATATCATCAATAAACACAACAACAAATTTGTCGATTAGGGGTCGAAAGACTCGGTTCATCAAATCCATGAAAGCAGCTGGGACATTCGTCAAATCGAACGGCATGACCAGGAATTCATAATGACCGTCTCGAGTGCGGAAGGCAGACTTCGATACGTCATCGGGCTTGATCTCCAACTAGTGGTAGCCTGAACGAAGATCAATTTTTAAAATATTACCGTGCCCTTCACGCCCCGACCCCAAAAATCGTTCGTCCTCGTATCGATTTATCCGAATAATCGTCCTCGGTGGGGCGTGATACCATACGAGTCTGAAGTTGCACTCGTACAAGGAAAGATGAGAAGTTCTCAAATGGTTATCTTTGATTTGATATTAGCGACGGAAGAAAATAGAGTATACGAAACAATTCTCTTTATTGATAATGAACTGAGATTACAAAGGCTTTCAATAGCCCAACTGAATTTGCCAGACTGGCTACAACACTCAAGTTCTCTCTTGTCCACAAATAATTTTATAGTTTCATACATCATGCCTTCTATATCTCAGTCACATCAATCCTGTTGCAAGTCCGAGCGTAAATACGATCACATGCTTCAAACGCTGCGGTATTCCATACCTCTGCGCGATAAAGCAAAGCTTCACCGTGAGCAATCCGTCCCCTGTACCCTGCATGAAAGCTGGTGGGGGATCAGTACATTTGTCCTCGCATATACTGATAAAAAGATCCACTTTCTAAATCGACATTTAGTATTTATGTTGAATCATGCAACTTAGCTTATGATCTTGCTATATTCTCCTTAGAGTCAATTTCATCGCATATTCGAAAGCGGTAAAGCATGTTATCATGGCAAGCATGTTATTCTAATTAAATAGGCAAGCAGGCAAGCAATTTCGTATTTGTTTCGTGGCGCGACTTCTTACCAACATAGACGGACTCGCCCTTGCACCGACGCAAGGTGAATACACCACATTCCTTTCATGTCATGTTATAAGTGCTCTCTATACAGGATCTATATGTGTAGGATACATACATGCCTGCACTTTTAAACCATCGTTCCTTAACTATATGAAGGTCATTGGCGTATCCGCGCCAGAATGGACTAAAGGTTTCTCTTTTCTTTTCTTTCTTTCTTTCTTTTCTTTTTTTCTTTCTCAAATTGGGTAGCCAGATGCCTCTCATAGTGGGTTGTTATCCCAATTATGGAGACCTTCCGTTGCATACCATCATTTACGGCTTTTTACATCTCGCTAAGCGGTCACTAATCGTCTTACGGATGTGCCCCCTCAAAGATTATATCTCTCCTAGGCCGAACGGTCCTGGGCATGCGTAACCCGTTCGAAGGGAACACCCGTGCATGGAAGATTATCTCATCTTTTTCCTCAAGTCCATTCGACCATGCAACGCACTATTATTAAAACAACCAAACATAGTCTTGAGTCCGAGACTCAGACTTTATCATCTCGTATTTCTCCTATTAATTTTCTATGTCCTCACATTCTATACTTCGTTTCAATGTTCAATGGCATCATGCCTCAACTCAATGTTCGTCAACCGAATGACTCGAAGGTCCCGAACACTTTTCAAGGCATCATGTCACATCTGACAGTTCTGTCACCTTCATGCATAACTGTTCTCTTCACAATGATGCTACTTTTATGATTCTCGTACACGTAGGCACGCTTTGACACAATTTTTCTTATTTTTTCGAGTCGTGCATGCGATGCACGCCTCGATACCGTAATTTCATGTTCTTAGCCTGAATGTTCAATGTTCGTGGCTTGCACGCTAGGGCGCTCGCCTTCATAATCTTTCAATATGCTAGCATTTCTAACTCGTATGCGAAGGCACAGAATGGCTGGTGCACGAAGGCACTCGTCGAATACAGTTATCCCACGTTCTTGTGGCTTGTGCGTCGAGGCGCTCTCCTTTGCGATATCCAATGTTCCATAACGACTCATGCATTTGATACAAGTTTCATTTTAATTGTTCTAACTAGTGTTCGACACACACTAGATAGGTTAACTTAGCATACAATGATGTATTTTTACTTAGGCATAAAGGAGTAAAAAGAAGAGTCAGTCCTCCCACCTTAAGCCGATAGGCCTTGTTGTTTGTCGAGCCGATGCGGCTCGATTTCATAACTTTGTTGCACGGTTAAATCTTCTGACTTAGCCATTCGAACAATTCTTATTCACTGAACTACTCGATCGATTCCGGCCTACCGTGCCTAAATCCTAGCCCGTTGCGAGGTGGTGATTTGGTTTTGCGGACCCGTTACGAATGAGGCAAAATACTGACCTCTAATATTTTAGCATAAACGGATAGCCTGCACATGAAACCAACTAAAATCAATACTTGCATCGATTCAGACTTGCACCTTGGGTCGATTCGATTTCTTAGAATCTTTAAGCCGACTCAACACACTTATCCTTCGGGGCAATGCAGCACTTCGTATCGATTTAACTCGATGCATTCTTTGGGACAATGCAACTCTTCACATCGACTTAGTTCGATGTATTGCTCGGGACAACGTAACTCTCATATGATTCGCATCGATACATTTTATTCGGTCAACGTGACTCTTTGAGTCAACGTCTTAGTGTAATGTGTCGTATGGAGCGGGGCATTACAGAATATACCACTCAAAATAAGGTTCATCCTCGAACCAAAACCAATACTCCGATTAAGTGTTTTATAGATCGTTTTACGATCTCGTCCCACAAATGTTGTTTAGTTTTACACTATCTTGCAAGCTTTTCTTTAGCATTTCAAAGTCTTTCCTGCAGCTCGATTTGAATTTGTATACAACTCGATTTGGATCGTACACCTATTCTAGGCGTCCCAAAAATATATGTATTTCAGCCAAGCCCAGTGGTAGAAAATTGGAACAAAGCTGACAGGTAAATTTTAATGCTATGCTTGCCATCTCGTACTCTCGATCGGACTTATCTTTAGCAACGGTTCTCGAAATTTTATCGCATACGTATATTTGATACATACGTGATTCATTCAATAAAGTTACTGCACGCGAAGCGATTCAAAATCGCATTTCTTGTTTCGTATGTTTCGTATGGACTATCAATTCTATACGTTGCGTCGAGCTGTCGCACATCCGATCGCAACGATCCCTCATAATGTCTTGCGCTCGAAGTCGCTGGCCAACTATTTTCGAAGTCTGGCTATGCAACTTATCTCGATACAATTTTCTTTGTTGACTTTCAAATGCATCAACATTCAGGACTACGCCCACTTGGTTACTTACCTAGACACCATGCTTAAATTTTCTCGACGCAACTTTAAATTGATATTCCACAAAGGCCACAATTTATCTGACACAAAAGTTTACATCGAGACAATGGTACTTAAGGCAAAAATTGCTTTGACTCAAAGTCTCTACGATGCATCTTACGTTCGATTCCTAACGAGTAAGAATTTACTAGCCAAATTTCCAACTTATCCGTCTTGCAACATCGAATATAAGTTCGATTCACGCAAGCTCAATTGCAAGGTGAATCCAAATCTAATGACATAACTCGTAAGTCATTCTCTTACCACTCACGCTCGTGTATAGCACGATTCTCAAAATCACCTAGACTTATCATCAACGTGCACCACGTTATATTTGTTATCGATGCAATTTCATATGCGATATCGCATGGGTCATCTTACGGTCTACAATATTCAATTTGATTTGGCGATCAAGTCTTCTAGGGTCAGCTGCCCCAAAGCTATGCTCGATAATTGTAGATCATTAACGAAGGACAGTTACTACGAACCATGCTATATTATTTTGGAGCCAAATCACGTTTCGACGATTTCTATGCGACTACCCAAATCCGGGCACAGCCATTTTTGTCGGCGTAACTGATGCGCAACTATCCTCCGAGTAAAGTCATGCACTACGTACCATCGATGATTCCAAAATTTATGAAACATCTACTCGTATTGAGTTCGAGTCTATCTACCCACGGTCGACACCTGAGATGCTATACGCATCGAAACAATCGTCGATAACTTTACGGTCTTGCCCGGATCAATCACAAAGTTTTTGATCAACCAGTTCGACACTTCCGTATTACTATTCCAAAATCTCAATATCGTAGGCCCACTCTATTTTGTGTTCTCACATCGTGCTTACGTTTCCTTGCGTATTGATTCTGATAGGTCGTATCAATTTCGATAACACGAGGGTCAACTTTGAATCTGCATCAACATCGACTTTAGTTCGTATTGCATACATCTAAGTTTACTACCAACTTTTCCATACGCATCAACTCCTTTCCCGTTTTCATCGCATCCTGCTATACTTTGATCGCATAACCGATTTACCGATTATCCAACATCGAACCCTCGAGTTATACGATCACGTCCTCTAAGTTTTTGCGTGTTTCAGTCGTACTCAAATGAGTTTTGCCGTAACGTAACCGACTATCACTTAGGCACTATTTACCCGCATCATCCAACTCTTTATCGAAGTTGCACATCGTGTAATCCTATTATAATTCGCCTCGCCCAACATTTCTATCGAGATTGTAAGTCGTGCGATTCGATTTCGATTCGCCTCGCCCAATATTTCTATCAAGATCGCAAGTCGTGCGACTCGTTTGTAAGTTTAAAATTTTCCTTTTCCGTCGATCCGATTATTGCTTCAAGGCATAATTGTTTCGCTAGTCTTGATCGTTCGACTGACTTATAAATTTTTGTCCGACGTATCATTCATTGATACGAGTAACCGCCCTATCGTTCCAACCGATTTTCGAAGAATACTTGCATCAACATACCGTCATACAAATTTTCAATCGAGTCTCGGTACTCTCTCGTCCGTTGCGGACAAACCTTCCACAATTCTCACAACGCGTCGATGCAATTCATCGCACAAGTGGTATATCATATACCACTCAGAATCGAGTCATTCATCGCATACGTGGTATGGCATATACCACTCGAAAATCAAGTCATTTCCTTCGCATCATACTCGGTATGAACCAACAATCTCTTCTGACTCACGATTTTCGCAGTGATCGTGCTTGATCACAACTGTAACTTTGATTAATCAAAATTTGACACAATTTGGCTAATGTGTACATTCGCCAATACAAGTTCAAGTTCGGAGCGCTGCTGAATGATTCGTTTCTATCGATTTATGACTTTTTGTTTTCATCCATCGTACCGCGTGCAACGATTCATTTTCGATATTCGTTGCACTCCGTACAGCAATTTTACTTTGACACGTATTACACCACGTACAACGATCTTACTTTCGATACGTATTGCACAGCGTGCAACATTTTCTTTCTGATATGCGTTGCACTTTGTGCAATAATTTATTTTTGATAACCATTGCATCTCGTGCAAGTATTTATCTGTGACATTCAAAGCCAATGCTCGAATCCGTTCAACACATTCGATATCACCTTTTATTATCCTTGTATGCATCATTTACACTTCAACTCGTTGTAATTTTATACAACAATATTTTATTTCACTCGTTACATTTTATACAACTTTTTATTTCACTCGTTGCACTTCATGCAACATTTTATTTCCCATTTAACTTTGTTGCATTGCAACATCGAACATCTCATTTCATATTTTTCAACTTGTTGTACTTGCAGCAACAATATTTCATGGCTCGTTGCACTCAATGCAACGAAACGCTTCACGATCTTTCTCAACAAATATCATATAATTTTCAAAACACATGCGACAAAATTACACGATTTGTATTAGACTTATTGTATGGAACATCCAGTGCAGCATCGAGTAGAGTCAAGAGAAATATGATGGTGGTGGGCAACTTTTAGAATTGTCATGAAGTGAGCGTCCAGAGGAAATAGAACCTAGAGCTCTGATACCAATTTGTCACGCCCCGACCCAGAAAATTGCTCGTCCTCGTAACGATTTATCTGAATCATAGTCCTCGCTTGGACGTGATGCCGTACGAGTCTGGAGTTTCACTCGTACAAGGCAAGATGACGAGTTCTCAAATGGTTGATTTGATATTAGCAACGGAAGAAAATAGAGTATACGAAACAATTCTCTTTATTGATAATGAACTGAGATTACAAAGGCTTTCAATAGTCCAACTGAATTTGCCAGATTGGCTACAACACTCAAGTTTTCTCTTGCCCACGAAGGATTTCACCATTCCATACATCATGCCTTCTATATCTCGGCCGCATCAATCATGTTGCAAGTCCGAGCGTAAATGCGATCGCATGCTTCAAACGCTGCGACATTCCATGCCTCTGTGCGATCAAGTAAAGCTTTGTCGCGAGCAATCTATTCTATGCACCCTGTATAAAAGCTGGTGGGGGATGAGTATATTCGTCCGTGCATGTACTGATGAAAAGACCTACTTTCTAAACCGACATTTAGTATTTATGTTGAATCATGCAACTTAGCTTATGATCTTGCTATATTCTCCTTAGAGTCAATTTCATGGCATATTTGAAAGCGGTAAAGCATGTTATCATGGCAAGAATGTTATTCGAATTGAATAGGCCAGCAGGCAAGCAATCTCGTATTTGTTTCGTGGCGCGACTTCTTACCAACATAGACGCATTCGCCCTTGTACCGACGCAAGGTGAATACGCCACATTCCTTCCCTGTCATGTTATAAGTGCTCTCTATGTAGGATCTATGTGTGCAGGATACATACTTGCCTACACTTTCAATCCATCGTTCCTTAACTATATGAAGGTCGTTGGCGTATCCGCGCCAGAATGTGTCACCCCCATTTCCTGTATTTCGTATTTATACTCGTAATTTGATTTTGGCACGTATTTTATTTTCTCGACTTGTGGATTCGGGTTCTCGTAAATGGGTTTTGGACCATTGCTTGGTTTTATTTTGTGGAGTTGGTTTGGTTTGGTTTGGTTCTTCATGAGTGGAACACCTTAGCCTATTCTCTCCCTCCATTCCATCACAACCACCCTCATTAAAACCTACCAACCTTTTCTCTCTCCTCCATAACTCCATTAATTTTTTTCAACTTCTTCTTCTTCCTTCTTCCACACAACTCCCCAACCCATAGGCAAGTGCACCTTGCCATCAAATAAGCACCACTTTTTATTTGTCCATTAACTAGATTAGGCCATAGAGAACAACTTTAGAACTTGACATTTTGTGATTGGAGCTTTCATTCTTCTAGATCTAGGTTTTAACCATTTTCGAAAATCCTTGGTTTTGATCTATTAAACTTTGATTTTTGCTTGTTTTGATGCTTCCATGTGGAAGAGAATTCGATTTTACTCAAGTTAGAACTTTGAAAATCTAGATTTGGTTTTGATTTGACAAAGTTATGAAGAATTGAAGTTCTTGGTGTTCTTGGACCTGCTCTCGGCCAGGAAGAACATCCCTCTGCCTTGCGCTCTTTAGCGCATGGCCGGTTGCGCACCCCCGGCCTGTGCTCTTTAGCGCAGGGCCGATTGCGCAAGACCTCCGCCAGTGCTTTGCGCTGCGCTGGATTGCGCTGGCGCAAGCCACCCTTGCGCAATCTACCCTTGCGCAATCCACCCATGCACAGTTCACTCCTGCGCAGTCTGCTCCTGCACAATCCACCCCTGCGCAGTTCACTCCTGCACAGTCTGTTCATGCGCCCTGTGCCCCTGCGCACTTGGTACCCTGCGCAGCTGACACCTGTGCAATCCAACTCCCTGACCCCTTGCGCAATCCATTGGCTCTTGGAGTTTTGGTTTTATTTCTCTAAGCTTGGCTCTTCCATAGTCCTGTATATTGATATTTTATTAGATATTTTACGCCCATTTTATATCCTTACGCCTTTTGTCATGAACTTGATTTTACTTAATATGTTTGGAATGACTATTGTACATGGCATGGCATGACAAGGAACTAGCATAACACGACAGTGACCCGTAGTGGTGCACTCCTGACATGACCAACCCGACATGATAGTAGCCCGTCGTGGCGCACTCCTGACAGTACCCTGACATGATTTATCTTGATAACTTGATAGTGGCCCGTGGCGGCGCACTCCTGACTTGACTTGACTTGTAACTTGTAACTTGACTCGTATAATCAACTTGACACCGTGGGTGTTCCTGCTTGCTTGCTTGTACAATCCACTTGTCTTGTCTTGCATCATGTCTAGGACGTGACTTCCTGGGTACCACGGCCAGGGACTCGCGCTAAATTGGATTAGGCTAATGATTAGATCAAACTAGAACATGGAGAATTCCCAGTCACAGGCAATCTCGTTATCTGGGCGCTTTAATGGACTTGTAGCTTGCCGACGAGTAGAGCACATTTCCAGCACACTGTCATGTGTTGCACCCTCTAAGTCACCTAAGGGTACATTTGTCTCCCGGGCAATGTACCCACCTATAACTCTCAACCCGCGGAAGGATAACTGGATAGTCTGCAGGGCTTGGGACTGGAATTCTCACTTGCATCTTGTTAGTAATTAGGTTTGTGATAACCCTAGTTAGTTAAAGTAGTAAGCCGTAGTATTTGTTTGGCCGATTGCGAATGGATGGTGTCCAGCCTTGTCTAAGTCTTGTCTAGCTCCAGTACCTGCTATCTCCTGAGCATGTTTGTTTACTTATCTTAACGATAATGAGTAGAGACAGTGAGCTATTCAGGCGAAGGGTTACAACCCCGGTCCTTGTCTGGTTTAAGGATTGTAACCTGGCTCCCGGAATGGTTCCACGTCTCTAGTCGTTTATCGCCCTGTGTACTTTACTACTTGTACTTTCTTTTATTCTTATGTTCTGATATGCTGGCTTTTGTTCTTATTTGTGGCCTCCTTGTGGCACTTGCTCTTTCTGGGGTTTGACCCAGCTGGTTTTGTGTGGCCAGATTTCGGAGCAGCTCCCGAGGATCTACCAAGCTTCCAGCCCAATGGTGAATACTAGAAGGAACCGGGGCTACGAGTGGGTTTTCCCTTTTTCTTTCACCCACTTATATATAAATTTATTCTTTTGAGGCGTTTAGCCGACGAGCACCTGTTAGCTCGATGCACATTTACTTACTGTCTGCCTACGGGCTGTAAACATGATTAACAAATCCTAGGATTGATCATGTATGACTGAACTCTTGCTAGTCCTATCATTTTGTACGACTAGCTTCATGATCATCCAATATGTAATATTTGGGACGCCTTATATATATATATATATTTGATGCTCTAATATCTTGTAACTCTGTTAATTGCTTGAGATTGAGACAATAGGCTTGACCTTAAGAGACTGCTGGCTTGTAGTAAACCCTCATATCTAGACAGCCGTGACCGTATAGTTGAGATGTATTCTATTTCAATATACGTAGCTGGCTATGCCTGCCCCCGCTCTCCAGTATTCTGGTTCTGGGGCGTGACATGGTTTAAGTGGTGGCCCATGCAGGTCTTGGCATTCAAGAAATGTGAGGGTTTACCGAATAGATGTCTCAATCAATATTCGTCCTTGATCTCTTCTCGTATCTTCAAATCCCTGAGAATCTCGACCTGATCACATTGCTTGTATCATTGATCTGTCCTGGTCCTTTCCTTATTGTTCCCTATGTTGTCTTCTTCAGCGGCATTACTCCCGGACCTGCCAACCAGCCAGAGGAAGCTCGACAAGCACCCCAGCGTCAGGAAGATCAAGTTCAGCACTCTGGAGTAGCCTCCCGAGTTATGCTTTCCGGAGGCTCAGAACCTCCAGTTCAGGCAGCTCCGCCCGCTCAACCAGCTAGACAGGATGAGGGACCTTTGGTAGGGCTTATCAGAGAACTGCTTGCATCCCAAGATCGTCGAGGCGACGCCTTGCACCAGGAAGTTCATAATATACTAAACCGAGGAGGTCCCCAAGGGAATCAGGCGGCCAACAGTTTCAAGCGCTTGAATCCTCCCTTCTTTGACGGCAGTGAAGATGCGATTGCCGCGGACGCTTGGCTTCAGGATACCGAGGTGGTTCTAGAAGCAGCTAGGACACCTGAGAATGAGAAGGTGGCGGTGGTACGCCTACAGTTGTTAGACTTGGCTCGCGATTGGTGGGCAGCTCAGGCCATGGGATTAGCAGCACCAGTCACTTGGGCGACGTTCAGAGAGAGGTTCCAAACAAAGTACTTCAATGCGGTGGCACGGTACGACCTGCAGACCAGATTCACCAACTTGAAGCAAGGAGGCAGAACGGTCGATGGCTATGCGACCGAGTTTTCCAGGCTGAGTAGGTTTGCCCCCACCTTGGTGGCGACCGAGTTCGATAGGGCTCAGCGGTTCCAGCAAGGGCTGCACTTAGAGATATTATTGGCTGTGGAGCAGTTCGAGCACCAGATGTTCGATGCAGTATTGAAGGCAGCAAGGAGGCATGAGTATACCTCCTGGAGAATTGTGGACAGGACCGGAGACAGGAAGCGGTCCCACAGTCAGGTGCACCAATCATCAGCTCCAGCCCCGGCAGCTAGGGGATTGACCATTGGAACTCCGAGGCGGGCGGCCTCAGTGACGTCGGTTCAGTATTCGACTCCGACGTACCCGCAGCAGCAGAAGCAGAAGCAGTCTTCCGCGGTGGGATGTTCTCATTGCGGGAAGCCGGGCCATGTAGTGGCAGAGTGTCGTAGGGCACAGGGATTGTGCCTGGCTTGTGGAGGAGCAGACCACCAGATAGGGACCTGCCCGAATAGGGGAGGTCCATCATCATCCAACCTTTCTAGTTCTTCGGTGAGAGGACCAGCCCCAGTTCCAGTCCAGCAGCAGCAGCAACAGCAGTACCCGAGGCCATTGTTGCCCCAGGCCCAGGCCTTCCAGCAGCAGTTCACCCAGGCTCCAGCACAGAACCAACAGAGGGGTTTCCAGCAGAGAGGACCCGCAGCTAGAGGTCAGGCTATGATGATGACCATGGAAGAAGAAGTTGCACCAGGTGAGGTAGTGGCAGGTACTATTCTCGTCAACACCTTTTCAGCATCTGTATTATTTGATTCTGGTGCATCGCATTCATTCATGTCTGCACGATTCGCGACACGGATAGGATTGGAGCCCGAGTCATTATCAGTGAGGCTCAATATACTTACTGGTAATGGTCTTGTGGGAGTAGATCGAGTATTTTCCTTGTGTCGGATCGTAGTTAGCGGTAGAGAGTTTCCCGCTAGACTCATAGAGTTCCCTATGGCAGACTATGATGTAGTCCTAGACATGGATTGGTTGAGGAACCATTATGCTAGGATAGACTGCCATGTTGGCAGAGTTGTCTTTAGTATTCCCGGAGAGCCAGAGTTTTCATTTTCCAGAGGCACAGTAGAGCCATCTCCTCCAGTATTGCGGATGGCAGTAGCAGCAGTGCAGTTGCCCCGGATAGTTGAAGAGTTTCCAGATGTCTTCCCAGAGGAACTTCCAGGGATGCCACCAGAGCGGGAGATCGAGTTCACCATTGACTTGATTCCCGGGACAGCACCAGTATCAGAGCGAGTCTACAGAATGGCGCCTTCAGAGTTGGAGATTTTGTACAAGATGATTGAAGAACTTAGAACCAAGGTATTCATTCGTGCTAGTGGATCGCCTTGGGGAGCCCCGATGCTTCTTGTGAAAAAGAAGGATGGTACGTCCAGGCTATGTGTTGATTATCGTACCTTGAACTCAGTGACAATCAAGAACAGATACCCTCTCTCGAGGATAGATGACTTGTTTGATCAACTCAAGGGGGCTTCAGTTTTCTCGAAGATAGACTTGCGGTCAGGATACCACCAGATCAGAGTCAGAGAGAAGGACATCCCGAAGATGGCGTTCAGATCTAGGTACGGGCATTGGGAGTTTCTAGTTATGCCCTTTGGAGAGATCAATGCGTCGGCAGTGTTCATGGACCTCATGAACCGTATTTTTATGCCTTACTTGGATCAGTTTGTGATAGTGTTCCTTGATGACATCCTGGTCTACAGCAAGAGTGAAGCAGAGCACGAACAGCATCTCAGAATTGTCCTCCAGATTCTCAGAGAGCACCAGTTGTACGCCAAGTTCAGTAAATGCGAGTTCTGGCTCGATCGCATTTCGTACTTGGGTCACATCATTACTCGAGGAGGAGTGGAAGTGGATCCCCAGAAGATTGTGGCTATCGAGGCATGGCCAGTACCCAGCTCAGTGGCAAAAGTTCGCAGCTTTCTTGGATTGGCCGGCTACTACCGACGGTTCGTCTCTGATTTTGCAAGGATTTCAGCGCCGATGACCCAGTTGACCCGCAAGGATGTGCCGTTCGTTTGGACAGCAGAATGTCAAGAATCATTTGAGAAGTTGAAGCGGGGTTTGATAACGGCTCCCATTCTCACCCTTCCAGATGGGACCGGAGGATTCACAGTTTATTGCGACGCTTCAGGACGAGGATTGGGGTGTGTTTTGATGCAGCATGGGAAGGTAATTGCTTATGCATCACGTCAACTTCGTGATCATGAGAAGAATTATCTGACCCATGACTTGGAGCTAGCAGCAGTAGTGTTTGCACTTAAGTTGTGGAGACACTACTTGTACGGAGACAGAGTGGAGATTTTTACTGATTATAAGAGCCTGAAGTATGTTTTCACCCAGAAGGATCTTAATATACGGCAGAGAAGATGGCTCGAGCTACTGGTGGACTACGATGTGGATTTGCAGTATCATCCAGGGAAGGCCAACGTTGTAGCAGATGCGTTGAGCCGGAGAGCCGGAGTTTATTTCCTGACGGCGCAACCAGAGTTATTGTCGGATCTTCAGAAGATGGGAATTGAAGTGGTTCTTCCTTCTAATGTGGCCTTGATGGCCAGCCTACAGATTCAGTCCACCATAGTTGAGAGGATCCGGACAGCACAGTTAACAGATTCTAAGATTCAGCGGCTCAGAGCAGAGTACGAGGCAGGGAGAATGCCAGAGTTATGTATTCATGAGGATGGTACACTTCGACACGACACTCATCTTTATGTACCCAGTGGAGATATCAGACAGGAAGTCATGGCAGAGGTTCACAGTTCGCAGTATTCCATCCACCCAAGCAGCACGAAGATGTACAGAGATATTCGTCAACACTTTTGGTGGAATGGTATGAAGAGAGAGATAGCCCGGTATGTCTCTCGATGTTTGGTTTGCCAACAAGTCAAGGCTGAACATCAGAGGCCAGTTGGACTTCTTCAACCTTTACCGATCCCAGAATGGAAATAGGAGCACCTTACCATGGATTTCGTGACTGGGTTACCCAGATCTCCGGCAGGCAGAGATGCTATTTGGGTCATTATGGACATGCTTACCAAGGTGGCACACTTTCTTCCATTTAGAGTTGGATAGTCGACGGCGCAGCTAGCAGAGATGTATCTCAGGCAGATCGTCAGACTTCACGGAGTGCCAGTCAGCATAGTATCAGACAGGGATACGAGATTCATATCGCACTTCTGGCGCAGTCTTCATCAAAATTTGGGGACTCGTCTCAAGTTCAGCTCAGCGTATCATCCGCAGACAGATGGGCAGTCAGAGCGTACTATACAAACCCTCGAAGATATGTTGCGGTCGTGTACCCTTGACTTCGATGGCTCGTGGAAGGATCACCTGCACCTGGTAGAATTCTCGTACAATAATAGTTTCCAGGCCAGTATCCAGATGGCACCCTTCGAGGCTCTGTATGGCAGGAAGTACAGATCCCCGTTAGCATGGGACGATGTCGGAGAGAGGCAGATGCTCGGTCCAGAACTGATTTCTCAGACAGTTGAAGTGGTCAGGAAAGTCAGAGATCACCTCCGAGTTGCTCAGGATCGCCAGCGCCATTGGGCCAATGCTCATCGGCGTCCCTTAGAATTTACCGTCGGCGACCATGTATTCCTTAGGATCTCGCCTACCCGCGATGTCATTCATTTTGGCGTGCGAGGAAAGCTTAGTCCTAGGTATATAGGGCCGTTCGATATTCTGGAGCGAGTAGGCGATGTGTCCTATCGTCTCGCTCTTCCGCCGTCGCTAAGTGAGGTACATGATGTATTCCATGTATCCCAATTACGACGGTACATCCCGGACCCGAGCCATATCCTAGATCATTCGGAATTGGTTGTTGGTACCAACCTTTCGTATGAGGAGAGGCCCGTGTCTATATTGGACCGGAGGGAAAAGACGCTCAAGAACAAGACTATTAACTTAGTCCGTGTTGCTTGGGGTCATCACTCTCTAGGTGAGTCAACGTGGGAGCGTGAGGACGACATCCGATCGCGATATCCCTACCTGTTTGACTCGTAAGGTATAATGTCTTTCTTATGCCTTACGCTTTCCCTTTTCTTGCTTGCATTGTATGATTGTATGATTGAACTGCTTAGTGTAGCTTGTCTGTGCTTAGCATAGCTTGTCGTGGCAATCTCTAGCTCCTTGATTAAATTCTGAGGACGGAATTCTTTGAAGGTGGGTAGAGTTGTCACCCCCATTTCCTATATTTCGTATTTATACTCGTAATTTGATTTTGGCACGTATTTTATTTTTTCGACTTGTGGATTCGGGTTCTCGTAAATGGGTTTTGGACCATGGCTTGGTTTTATTTTGTGGAGTTGGTTTGGTTTGGTTTGGTTCTTCATGAGTGGAACACCTTAGCCTATTCTCCCCCTCCATTCAATCACAACCACCCTCATTAAAACCTACCAACCTTTTCTCTCTCCTCCATAACTCTATTAATTTCTTTCAACTTCTTCTTCTTCCTTCTTCCACACAACTCCCTAACCCATAGGCAAGTGCACCTTGCCATCAAATAAGCACCACTTTTTATTTGTCCATTAACTAGATTAGTCCATGGAGAACAACTTTAGAACTTGACATTTTGTGATTTGGAGCTTTCATTCTTCTAGATCTAGGTTTTAACCATTTTCAAAAATCCTTGGTTTTGATCTATTAAACTTTGATTTTTGCTTGTTTTGATGCTTCCATATGGAAGAGAATTCGATTTTACTCAAGTTAGAACTTTGAAAATCTAGATTTGGTTTTGATTTGACAAAGTTATGAAGAATTGAAGTTCTTGGTGTTCTTGGACCTGCTCTCGGCCAGGAAGAACATCCCTCTGCCTTACGCTCTTTAGCGCATGGCCGGTTGCGCACCCCCGGCCTGTGCTCTTTAGTGCAGGGCCGATTACGCAAGACCTCCGCCAGTGCTTTGTGCTGCGCTGGATTGTGCTGGCGCAAGCCACCCTTGCGCAATCCACCCTTGCGCAATCCACCCTTGCGCAATCCACCTCTGCGCAATCCACCCATGCGCAGTTCACTCCTGCGCAGTCTGCTCCTGCGCAATCCACCCCTGCGCAGTTTACTCCTGTGCAGTCTGTTTATGCGCCCTGTGCCCCTGCGCACTTGGCACCCTGCGCAGCTGACACCTGCGCAATCTAACTCCCTGACCCCTTGTGCAATCTATTGGCTCTTGGAGTTTTGGTTTTATTTCTCTAAGCTTGGCTCTTCCATAGTCCTGTATATTGATATTTTATTAGATATTTTACGCCCATTTTATATCCTTACGCCTTTTGTCATGAACTTGATTTTACTTAATATGTTTGGAATGACTATTGTACATGGCATGGCATGACAAGGAACTAGCATAACACGACAGTGACCCGTAGTGGTGCACTCCTGACATGACCAACCCGACATGATAGTAGCCCGTCGTGGCGCACTCCTGACAGTACCCTGACATGATTTATCTTGATAACTTGATAGTGGCCCGTGGCGGCGCACTCCTGACTTGACTTGACTTGTAACTTGTAACTTGACTCGTATAATCAACTTGACACCGTGGGTGTTCCTGCTTGCTTGCTTGTACAATCCACTTGTCTTGTCTTGCATCATGTCTAGGACGTGACTTCCTGGGTACCACGGCCAGGGACTCGCGCTAAATTGGATTAGGCTAATGATTAGATCAAACTAGAACATGAAGAATTCCCAGTCACAGGAAATCTCGTTATCTGGGCGCTTTAATGGACTTGTAGCTTGCCGACGAGTAGAGCACATTTCCAGCACACTGTCATGTGTTGCACCCTCTAAGTCACCTAAGGGTACATTTGTCTCCCGGGCAATGTACCCACCTATAACTCTCAACCCGCGGAAGGATAACTGGATAGTCTGCAGGGCTTGGGACTGGAATTCTCACTTGCATCTTGTTAGTAATTAGGTTTGTGATAACCCTAGTTAGTTAAAGTAGTAAGCCGTAGTATTTGTTTGGCCGATTGCGAATGGATGGTGTCCAGCCTTGTCTAAGTCTTGTCTAGCTCCAGTACCTGCTATCTCCTGAGCATGTTTGTTTACTTATCTTAACGATAATGAGTAGAGACAGTGAGCTATTCAGGCGAAGGGTTACAACCCCGGTCCTTGTCTGGTTTAAGGATTGTAACCTGGCTCCCGGAATGGTTCCACGTCCCTAGTCGTTTATCGCCCTGTGTACTTTACTACTTGTACTTTCTTTTATTCTTATGTTCTGATATGCTGGCTTTTGTTCTTATTTGTGGCCTCCTTGTGGCACTTGCTCTTTCTGGGGTTTGACCCAGCTGGTTTTGTGTGGCCAGATTTCGGAGCAGCTCCCGAGGATCTACCAAGCTTCCAGCCCAATGGTAAACACTAGAAGGAACCGGGGCTACGAGTGGATTTTCCCTTTTTCTTTCACCCACTTGTATATAAATTTATTCTTTTGAGGCGTTTAGCCGACGAGCACCTGTTAGCTCGATGCACATTTACTTACTGTCTGCCTACGGGCTGTAAACATGATTAACAAATCCTAGGGTTGATCATGTATGACTGAACTCTTGCTAGTCCTATCATTTTGTACGACTAGCTTCATGATCATCCAATATGTAATATTTGGGACGCCTTATATATATATTTGATGCTCTAATATCTTGTAACTCTGTTAATTGCTTGAGATTGAGACAATAGGCTTGACCTTAAGAGACTGCTGGCTTGTAGTAAACCCTCATATCTAGACAGCCGTGACTGTATAGTTGAGATGTATTCTATTTCAATATACGTAGCTGGCTATGTCTGCCCCTGCTCTCCAGTATTCTGGTTCTGGGGCGTGACAGAATGGACTAAAGGTTTCTCTCTTTTTTTCTCTCTCTTTCTTTATTTTCTCTCTTTTTTTCTTTTCTTTCTCAAATTGGGTAGCCTGGCACCTCTCGTAGTGGGTTGCTATCCCAATTACGGAGACCTTCCGTTGCATACCATCATTTATAACTTTTCACATCTTGCTAAGCGGTCGCTAATCGTCTTACGGATGTGCGCCCCTCAAAGATTATATCCCTCCTAGGTCGAACGGTCCCGGTGCCCCGGCACAACCCGTTCGAAGGGAACACCCGTGCATGAGAGATTATCTCATCTTTTCTTTAAGTCCATTCGACCATGCAATGCACTATTATTCAAAATAACAAACATAGTCTTGAGTTCGAGACTCAGACTTTATCACCTCTTATTTCTCTCATTAAATTTCTATGTTCTCACATTCCATACTTCATTTCAATGTTCAATGGCATCATACCTCAACTCAATGTTCGTCAACAGAACGACCCGAAGGTCCCGAACACTTTTTGAGATATCATGTCACATCTAACAGTTCCGTCACCTTTATGCCACAACTGTTCTCTTCGCAATAAAGCCATCCTTTATGATTCTCGTGCACGTAGGCACCCTTTGACACGATTGTTCTCATTTCTTCGAGTCGTGCATGCTATATATGTCTCGATACCGTAATTCTATGTTCTTAGCCTTAATGTTCAATGTTCGTAGCTTGCACGCTAGGGCGCTCGCCTTCATAATCTTTCAATGTGCTAGCCTTTCTAACTCGTATGCAAAGGCACGGAATAGCTCGTGCATGAAGGCACTCGCCGAATACAGTTATCCCATGGTCTTATGGCTTGCGCACTGAGGCGCTCGCCTTTGCGATATCCAATGTTCCATAGCGTCTCGTGCATTTGATGCACATTTTATTTTAATTGTTTTAACTAGTGTTCGACACACACTATGATTTATCTTTCGATCGGACCACGCCCGTGGTGTCGATAGGTTAACTTAGCATACAATGATACATTTTTTACTTAGGCATGAAGGAGTAAAAAGAAGAGTCAGTCCTCCCATCTTAAGCCGATACGCCTTGTTGTTTGCTGAGCAGATGCGGCACGATTTCTTAACTTTGTTGCACGGCCAAATCTTCTGACTTAGCCATTCGAGCACATCTTGTTTCATTGAACTACTCGATCGATTCTGGCCTACCGTGCCCAAGTCCCAGTCCGTTGCGAGGCGGTGATCTGGTTTTGCGGATCCGTTGTGAACGAGACAAAATATCGACCTTTAATATTTCAGTGTAAACGGATAGCCTTCACATGAAACCAACTAAAATTAATACTTGTATCGATTCAGACTTACGCCTTGGGTCGATTCGATTTCTTAGAATCTTCGAGCCGACTCAACGCACTTGTCCTTCGGGGGAATGCAGCGCTTCGCATCGATTCAACTCGATGCATTCTTTGGGATAATGCAACTCTTCGTATCGACTTAGTTTGATGCATTGATCGGGACAACGTAACTCTCGTATCGATTCGTATCGATTCGTATCGATACATTTTATTCGGTCAATACGACTCTTTGACTCAACGTCTCAGCGTAATGCACCGTGCGAAGTGGGGCATTAAACTTGCAGTTGGTCGAACAAGTCATCGATTCATGGCAGTAGGTACTTGTTCTGCACGGTTGCCTTGTTGAGTTCCCGATAATCAATACATAGCTGCATCGATCCGTCTTTCTTTTTCGCGAACAACACGGGAGCTCCCAATGGAGAGATGCTAGGGCGAATAAATCTGTGGTCTAAAAATTCTTGTAGTTGCACCTTCTGCTCTTTCAGTTCAGCTGGGGCCAGTCGGTAAGGGGCTTTTGATATCGATCGTGTATCCGGGAAGGTATCGTTGCCGAATTCTATCTCTCGATTCGGCGGTATCTTGGGCATTTTGTCTGGGAAAACGTCGAGGAAATCTGCCACAACATCAGTCTGCACCGTCCTCGTATCTCAAACTGATGCCAAGTATCCCGCATAGCCGGAACACAAAATACGCCTTGCCAAAATTGTCGATATCACCATGGCCGTCTTCAAGACTGTACCGCTTGAATATGAGAATTCTGTCTCGCCAGAAATACGAAACACAACTCTCTTCTCCGCACACTCGATCGTTACATGGCAGGAGTCCAACCAATCCATGCACAGGATTATGTCATATTCCTTAATGTTTAGGACGATGACTTCCAAGGATAGATTTCTGCTCCCGATGCAAATGTGGTCGTTCTTACAAATAAAGTTTACAGGCATATCGACTCCCGATGGAGTGCTAACACTAATATTCATATCTAGTGATTGCACGGCTAATTTATTTTCTTTAGCAAAATCTGCAGATATAAAACTATGCGTTGCACCCGAATCGAATAGTACTCGAGCATGTATATTTTTATAGAGTAATATACATATTTCAACAGTATCGGACTCGAACGCCTCATTCTGAGTCAATGCGTAGACTTGGCTTGCACCCCATGGCATTGATTCGACAGGTTCACTGGCACTGCATTTGTGCCTTACAGTGGAGGCGCTCTATAATGATTTGGAATGTTCCTTGGAGGGTTTGGAACATTCCTTGGTGGGTTTGGAACATTTCTTGGACAATTTAGCTGTGTATGGCCTCTCTCGTCACACCCATAACATTTTCTAAAGAAACAATCGACCGGGCGATGTCCATGCTTATCGTAGTTATTGTAATATAATTCGGGATAGGGATGTCGATTCTCAAACGTTGTCACACCCCAGAACCAGATTACTGGAGAGCGGGGGACAGACACAACCAGGTACATACATTAAAGTGTAATCTATCTCGCAATACGGTCATGGCTGTCTAGATGTATGAGGGTTTATCTACAAGCCAATAGTCTCTAATGGTCAAGAACAAGCCTAGTGTCTCAATCTCAAAAAAGCAAATAAATGTTACAAGATGTTAGATCATCAGACATACAAAGTAAGGCATCTCAAACATTACATATTCAGATGATCATGATGCTAGTCATACAAAATGCGAAGACTAGCAAGAGTTAAGTCATACATGATCAACCCTAGGATTTGACAATCATGTTACAGCCCTTAGGCAGATAGAATAAAGTTGCAACATGAGCTAACACATGCTCGTGGCTAAACGTCTCAAAAGAATAATTTACAATAGAGTGAGAGAGCAAAATAGAAAACCCACTCGTTGCCACGGTTACTCCTGGTGGTCACCATCTGGCTGGAAAACAGTTAGATCATCGGGTATCACTCTGAAATTTGGCCATACAAAACCAGCTGGGTCAGACCCCAGAAAGAGCAAATACCACAAGGGAGGCTCCACTTATGAACTGAAACCGACATATAAAGAATATAAGGGCTGATAAAAGAACATAATTAAATAACATAAATGACATGCTTTAAAGATCATACTAGCTTGTATAAAGAAATCAAGAGGTGGAATATAATTCCCATGATTAATCATGAGACAATCATTCAAGCACAGATAATCAAGTCCTACAGCTTGCTATCATTAGCTAAGTAGGATTATCACAAGCCTAGTTACTAACAAGATACAGTTGAGATGTTCCCGCAGTCACAAGCCCCGCAGACTATCCAAGTTATCCAGACGAGGTTACAAGAGTTATCAAGTTACAAAAGTTATCAAGATTACTGGTATACTTTAGTACTTATATTTCAAGCAGTACAACACATGACAGTGTGCTGAAAATGCGCCCTACTCGACGGCAGGCTACAAGTCCACAGGTGTGGCCATAATAACGGGATCGCTTGTAACTGGAAAATCTCTCTATATGAACTACTTGATCAATCTAGTCGTTTAACCTAGTCAGATTCATTATGAATCCCTGACCGTGGTAACCAGAAATCTACGTCATAGACATGATGCAAGACGAGACAGTTAGCTTGTACAGTCACAATCAGGAAAATTAACCATGGTGTCAAGACAAGAGTTATATTTAGCAAGTCAGGATTGGCTATCGCAACAGTAATCAAGTTATACATGTCATGTCAGGTTTACTTATCATGTCAAGAGTACTTGTCAAGAGTGCACTTCGATGGGCCACTATCAAGATTATCAAGACGGGTTCATGTTATCATGTTCAAGTCAAGTTCTAGTCAAGTTCTGTCATGCTCAAGTTCAAGTCAAGTTCTATCAGGCTCAAGTTCAATAATAACAAGTTATCGAGTAGGGTCATTGCAAGTTCGGCTAAGTACAAAAAACATGCCAAAGAGATCAAAAACTATGCTTGAAATTATCAGTTGCATATAAACTCCAATTAAGGTGAAACAAGAAGGTTCTTGAATCCAAGACGGAGATCTACCACTTTCATGTTATGAGTTTTACAAGGTTCTAGCTACAAAATAGCTTAAACAGACAAAAACAGCTAAGTGCAGGAAAGTGCGTAGGAAGCCTGCACACAGAAGCGCAGGTAGTATGCAGGAAGCATGCGGGCATAGTAGTGCACAGAAGCACAGGTAGTGTACGGGAAGGCTACATACAGAGTAGTGTACAAAAGTGCAGTAGTGCACAGGAAGTGCACACGGCTATTCATCTTTCCTAAATCCGCAAAGAAGTGCATAAGGAACCCATGAACTCAAAGAATGCCATAAGTTTCTCAAAATAAGTCAAAATCAAGTGGTTCAAAAGTCAAAGTTGGGTAGAATAAAATTTTCCACAACATGGAACCATTAGATTTCGGAAATAACAAACTTTAAGAGATCAAAACCAAGAAAAACAGAAAAAATCTTAAAACTTAGATCTATAAAAATGTAACCATCAAAACCAAAAACTTCAAGTGCTAAAGATGCTTAGAGTTATGAGTGGAAGAGAATAGAACAAACAAAAATAGAGATCCAATATGTTCTCTATAGAGCAAGTTGTATTTGCCTTGGCTTGGTAGGAGGAGTAAATGAAGAAGAAGAAGGAGATGGAGAAGTAAATGATAATAATGGAAGCGAGAGAGAAGTTGGTTTATATACCAACCTTCTCATCTCAAACCAACCCAACCAAACCAAGTCAAGCCAAGATGAACTAAGGTGAACCAAACCAAAACTAAACTAAGTCAAGATTAAACCAAAATAAGGTTAAGCAAGACAAGTCAAGCATGGGTCACCAGACAAATGTCAAAAATTCGTACACGTATACTGAAAATATGTATAATAGAAAACGAGAGTGACAAACGTGTTTGGATGCTTTGACACTCCCGATCCTCCTGCATCGTTAGGACGCTTGTTAAAATTATTACGGACAACTGGCACAGCTCGTTGCGACATACGGTCGAAGATTCGCTCGCTATCAAGAGCGGCATCATAGGACTCGCGGTAGGTTCGACACTTTTGATTCATGACATCCCTTCGCAGTTCGTCATTCAGGTCCTATTAAAAACGTTTGCACCAGGCTTCCTTGTTGGGCAGAAAGGCGCCAACAAACTTTATGAGTTTCGAGAAGTTCGAGCCATAATCATCAACTGACATATTCTCCGATCTCAACATCATGAACTCGTCTTATTTTTTACGATAGACGGCACGATGAATGTACTGCTCAAGAAAGGATTCTTTGAACATTTCCTAGAAAATCTTGGTGTCGAGGTCAGTTTCATATATTTTATGTTTCTTCGCCGCCTACCAGTCGTAGGCCCTCAGTTGCAGTTGTAATGCTGCACATGCTACCCTCTTCAACCCCTTGATGCGGAGAAGATTAAACAAGTCCTCAATCTCTGCGAGCCATACCACGATCACATCAGGATCTGCTCGACCGTTGAAATTAGGCGGGTTTATCTTGTGAAACTCCGTTGCTTTGAATAAGGAAGAAGAGTTCATCGTTCGTGGTTGAATCTCTTCCTGGTCTTCTTTCCTCTCTTCAGGTGCCATGATCGTAGCATTGGTTTCGGTCGCCATATTGCTTACGATCTGCGTCAGGGCGTCTATCTGCTTCTGTTGTGCACCAAATTAGGCTTGGATCTGCGCCTAAAGCTGTTACTGCTTCGGCTCCATCAAATGCAACATTTTCTCCATCATAGTCTTGCTAGGGCCAGCGCCCTTTGAACTATCCGAATTCGCAACGTTTGTTGGGGCAGAATTATTTTTCTTAGTCATTTCTACAAAACAAAGTAAACTCGTTAGTATTTTCAAAATATCTATGGGCTTACCTGTATGGAAATTTTATTTCACGCAGCAGGTCGACAAACATTCAATCGAGTAATAGCAGCAAACATTCCAAATAAAACATTTTTTGAAAATTCGAGGAAACTTAACTGTGCTTTGATACCAATTTGTCATGTCCCGATTCGACAAACCATTCATCCTTGCATCAATTATGCTGAATCGATCGTCCTCGCTAAGGCGTGATGCCGTACGAGTCTGAAGTTGGACTTATACAAAGCAAGAACATTACATTTGATCATTTATTTGAAACATCAAGTTGAAACTTTATAAATCGTAGAGTAATTGAACACGCAGTATTGGAAGATAGAAATATACTTTTCACTAATAACTTGCAACGAAGTGCAAGTTGTAATTATATTGGATATGCCATTGCGATAACATTGATTGAAACAAACGAAAAAACTTGACAAGCTGTCTGAACTAAAACTTGTCGTTCCATATATTCACCTTTTTTATACATTGAAAGCCTTCGATGAATTAGCTTCAAAATACTTCAAATAGGCAGAGCTTCAAAATACCTCCCCAAACTTCAGCTTTAGCCTAGCACCGTGCACCCAGAGTTCTCGTCACCTGTGGGGTTGGGGGATTAGTACACTTGAAAATGCACTAGTGAGCGGGACGAACCCACTCGTCTAAATCGACTCTGATTATTAAGGTAGGCATGTATTGGATTGTTTTTCTATTTAGAACTAAATAAATTCAGTTCATATTGATAGCCTTCTTTGGAACAGTAAAAGCATACAGTACAACATAGCAGTTTATCTCAATTCTTACCACAGTCATGTTCATCCCTACAAAAATAGAGATTATAAATTTTACCTACATAAGATAATATGTGAGCATGCTACTATCTTATATGTGGTCATTAGTGTTACACACCACGAGGGACTTTTATATGATGCGCCTTTTCAGCCTGGGTTGCAAGCCCTACTGGAGGTCCCGCAATGCCTCATACCGAAGCACGCATTTATATTCCCCCTAGGTCAATTCGATTCTGATGCTCCGGATACCGTTTCGAGAAAAGTTAAACTTATGCACAAGTTGTCCATAACCATGCCAATACATGAACAGTTTAACATATGAAACAGATTTTATAGCGCGGATAGTATTTTAGCAACATTATTATTTTGACTCATTCGAGAGTTCATTTTTTCAAAGTCGTATGTTCTAATTTAGCGTCCCGTAGGCACCAAATTCTTCGTGGCACGATATGTCGCAACAGACGTTTTATTATATTTTGCAGTTTATGATATCGTCTATCTCTTTTCTAGAACATTAACTTTTCTCTTTTTGGTGCGAAATCTATATTTTTAAAGTAAATTACTCTAAATCAATACAGTTATCCCGAGTCTTGGTCTTAGTGATTTGGCATGCATTTAACTTGGCATCGTCGATTTGAATAAGTTTGAGACAAACAAAATTCTATTTGTGGGAAGGAGTAGAAAAGAAAGGGCCGAACCACCCACCAAGTATTTGATCATGTCGAGGGTCGGAGCGCTTTGCAACGTTCAAGCTTCAGTTACACGAGCTCCTACAATGGCACCAATATTTTATCTGAATTCCTTCTTTAATACTTTGGTTACTCCCCGTTCCCGAAATACGTAAATTGTTTATTTTTCTGTATGTGGTATCTGGCACTTGTATCTTGATTGCATGTATCATATATTTATAACTGGCCATGGCATGTAACAATATCTTATCGCAGATTAGTGTGCCACATCTTGTCCTTGTCTGGTTGTAGGCATGGCTCACTGCTTCGATGATAAGATTTTTGGACCGTGTTATGGTTAGGATTTTTATTTAGTTAATTTAATTAGTTGAATCATGCACCATTTAACATGTCATTAGTCATATGGTTAGGTCATTTAGGGTTAGGGTTTAGTTGAACCAACCCATCCTACTATATATATTCTCTTCTCCCTTTCTCTCCTCATGACTTTTTATTTCTTCCTCAAAGCAACTTTTAGGCAAGTACATCTTGCACAAATGAGAGACCACTTGAATTTTTCATTTTTGTTATTTCTTTGATATTATTAATCTAGATTGTTTATCTATTCATTCTCTACAAGTTTAGTTCTTAGAGGTTTTGATTTTAATGACTAATTTTGTGTAGATCTAAGTTTCTAAAACAAGGATTTTATGGATTTTTGTGGTTTTGATTTATCAAACTTGGTTGTTTTCAAAAAACTAGTTGTTCCATGTTATAGCACTACTAAAATCTGCTCAATTGGCGACATTAAATTAGCGACGTTCGAATAACGTCGCTAAATTGTGCACATTAGCGACGTTTAATTGAAACGTCGCTAATAGTCGCTACTAGCGACGAAAATAGCGACGTGACAACGACGTATATTAATTACATGAGCTAGTCGTCGTGAAACGTCACTATGATGTCGCTAATAGCGACTAATTTAGTGATGGTAGTATGAACGTCGCTAAATTCTAATTATATTCCCCCCAATAATTTATTTCCCCCTATTTTACTCTCTTACTCTCTCTCCTCCTCCTCCGGCGCTCTCACTCTCTCCGACGCTCTCACTCTCTCCGGCGACTCTCACTCTCTCCGACGACTCTCCTCCCTCTCGGTACATGACTCTCTCCCTCTCTCTCTTTATTTTGGTTGTTGGTGTTTGGGGGGCGTAAGGGTGGCTCGGGGGGAGGGGCAGGGGGATGCAGGTGGTTGGGGGGTGAGTGGGGGGTGGCTGGGGGGTGGGACAAGGGGGTGACGGCGGCTGGAGGAGGGGAGCTAGGGTTAGGGGTGGGTATGTGTGGGTGGAGGGGAGGAGAGGGGAGCAGGGGGGTGGGAGCGGCTTGGGGAGGGGAGCAGGGGGGGTGGAGGCAGCTGGGGGAGGGGAGCGGGGGGGTGGGGGCGGCTGGAGGAGGAGAGCAGTGGGGGTAGGGGCGGCTGGGGGAGGAGAGCAGGGGGGTGGGGGCGGCTAGGGGAGGGGAGTAGTGGGGGTGGGGGCGGCTGGGGGAGGGGAACAGGGGGGATGGGGGCGACTGGGGGAGGGGATCAGGGGGGTAGAGGCGTGGGAGGGGGGCTTAGTCAGGGGCACCGATAGTGCCGAAAAATCTGATAATTTAGTAATAATTATTTATTTTTCGACACCAAAAAATGTGATACTCCGATTCGAAAGCACCGATAGTGCTGATATTTATAACAAGTAGTTTTGTTGGTTGGTTAATTGGTAACATGGTGATCGGGACATATAGTCCCTGCAGCCATTCGACTAACGAAGCAGAAACTATGTAGCCGTAGATAAAGTTTACTGTCCTCCGACCCTCATCCCTCGACAATGATGATATGACAACCTATCACTATATCTTATATAGTAGTAGATGATGTCTTAGTATTATATTATTTGAGTTCATCTTGATTCTGTATTTTGGCTCCAGCTCCAGCTCCATTTGCATTAATCTACGGTATGACATTGTGATCAGGACATAGTCCCTGCAGCCATTCGACTGGCGAGACAGAAACTATGTAGCCGTAGATAAAGTTGACTGTCCTCCGACCCTCATCCATCGGCAATAATGATATGACAACCTATCACTATATCTTATATAGTAGTAGATGATGTCTTAGTATTACATTATGTGAGTTCATCTTGATTCTGATACATTCTTCAGATACTAGATACGATAAGAACATATACTACACCATATGTACAGAACATAGATGATTCACACTAATGTATGCTAGAATTAATTTTGGATTGTGTTCTGAGCCATCCGTTCTCACACTTGGCAAAAAATCGAATATTCTATATTTTATCTGCTTTCGAAAATGTACTCAAACGAGATGGTGGTTCCTTTAGTTAGCTTGCTTATGTTACAATTATATTATTTGTGAATATCGATCTTACCAGATGGCACCCATGACCCGAGGAGCGGTACGTCGTTTGAAGGAAATATTGAATGCTGAGGTAGCTCCTCCTACTGTTAAGGAGGATATGGCACCGGTAGCTAGTGAGACCGGGAGTTCTATTCATCCAGTACCTGCAATGGACTACATCTCTCCTGCCACCGTCGATCCCACTTATTCGAGGTGGTTGATTGATCGTATCACTGAGCGTTTGTGTGAGCTACGTGGTTTTCATTGGCTCTTAGTACTTATTTGTATTGGACTATTTCTATTGGGTTATTTTTGTATTAGACTATTTGTATTGGACTGCATATATGAATTAATACTGTGTCAATCTCTGGATTGTATTGGACTACGACATGGTGATCATGACATAGTCCCTGCAGCCATTCGACTGGCGAGGCAGAAACTATGTAGCCGTAGATAAAGTTGACTGTCCTTCGACCCTCATCCTTCGGCAATGATGATATGACAACCTATCACTATATCTTATATAGTAGTAGATGATGTCTTAGTATTACATTATGTGAGTTCATCTTGATTCTGTTATATTCTTCAGATACTAGATACGATAAGAACATATACTACACCATATATACAGAACATAGATGATTCACACTAATGTATGCTAGAATAAATTTTGGGTTGTGTTCTGAGCCATTCGTCCCCATACTTGGTAATTAAGCATGTGAAATATATCGTTGAAGAACATAAAACTTGTGGTCGTTACTGCAGAAAGTGCAGACTGACATGAACTGATGCACGAAAAGGAGGAGATCAAAGCTGTAACAAGTAAAGTTGTGTTTTGGATGTTCTACTCTTGTAAGCTCTTTGTTCACAAAGCAAGATATAATGAATACAGAACAAGTATCGAGTTTATAACTCTTGTAAGCTCTATACTTGAGTTACAAACTCGATACTTGTTCTGTATTCTTTAATTATAGCTTGCTTTGTGAAGAAAGAGTTTACATGAGTTCTTTTTCCAAAGCACAACTTTACTTGTTCCAGCTTAGAGCTCCTCATTTTCGTGCATCAGTTCATGTCGGTCTTAACTTTCTACAGTAACTTCCTCCAATTAACCTCCCTCCCTTGGCAATGATGATACGACAACCTATCTTGATTCTATTATTATAGTAGATGATGTCTTAGTATTACATTATGTGGGTTCATCTTGATTCTATTATATCCTTCAGATACTAGATTCGATAAGAACATATACTATACCATATGTACAGAACATAGATGATTCACACTAATGTATGCTAGAATGAATTTTGGGTTGTGTTCTGAGCCATCTGATTAAGAGTGAGAGCGTCGGAGAGAGTGAGAGCGCCAGAGGCAGGAGGAGAGAGAGTGAGAGAGTAAAATGGGAGGAATGAATTGGTGGGGGAAATATAATTAGAATTTAGCGACGTTCATACTAACGTCACTAAATTAGTCGCTATTAGCGACGTCATAGCGACGTTTCGCGACGACTAGCTCATGTAACTATGTAGCCGTAGATGAAGTTGACTGTCCTCCGACCCTCATCCCTCGACAATGATGATATGACAACCTATCACTATATCTTTTAGTAGTAAATAATGTCTTAGTATTACATTATGTTGGTTCATCTTGATTCTGTTATATCCTTCATATACTAGATTCGATAAGAACATATACTACACCATATATACAGAACATAGATAATTCACACTAATGTATGCTAGAATGAATTTTGGATTATGTTTTGAGCCATCCGTTCTCACACTTAAAACACATATGAATTAGTACTGCGTGTCAATCTTTGTTTCTGTATTTTCGGCGAACCCAGGGATTGGATTCTGTATTTTGTATTTTGGATTCTGTATTTTAGCTCCAGTTCCAGCTCCATTTGCATTAATATATGGTACGACATGGTGATCAGGACATAGTTCCTGCAGTCATTCGACTTGCGAGGCAGAAACTATGTAGCCGTAGATAAAGTTGACTGTCCTTCGACCCTCATCCCTCGGCAATGATGATATGACAACCTATCACTATATCTTATATAGTAGTAGATGATGTCTTTGTATTACATTATATGGGTTCATCTTGATTCTGTTATATCCTTCAGATACTAGATTCGATAAGAACATATACTACACCATATGTACAGAACATAGATAATTCACACTAATGTATGCTAGAATAAATTTTGGGTTGTGTTCTGAGCCATCCGTTCTCACACTTGGCAAAAAATCAAATTTTTTGTATTTTATCTGCTTTCAAAAATGTACTCAAACGAGATGGCACCCGTTCTCACAGATGGCACCTAAGACCCGAGGATCTCGCTTGAGGGAGGCACAGATGGCTATAAAAGAGGAGGTGGCACCAGAGGGCAGTTCCACCGAGAGAGCTGCTCCAGAAGTAATTCCTAAAGCCGAGGGAGCTGTGAAAGAGGAGGTGGCACCACAGGGCAGTTCCATCGGGAGTTCCAGTCATCCATCTCCTCTGGATATTGATCTGGCTGTCGCGGATACTACTTATGCGCGCTGGCTGAGGGAGTTCTATTTGCCCCAGCATAGTTGATAGTAGATATTTGTTTTGATGGATATTTGTGATGGATATTTGTTTTGATGGATATATCTCCTTTGGATATTGTGATAGATATTTGTTTTTTGGTGTGTGAAGTATATTGGTTTGTGTGATGTGTGATGCACATTGTGATGTATATTTGTTTGTGTGATGTGTGATGTGTGATGCATATTGTGATGTTCCGAGAGGCTTGAGGAGACGACCAATTATTTTTGTTCTATTCTGGATTGTATTGTGTATGCCGGTGTTGAGTGTTCTACTGAAGGGGTCGACGAACCCAGGGATTAGATTCTGTATTTTGGATTGGATTGGATTCTATATTTTGGATTGTATATTTGCATTCTGGATTCTTTTTTTAATTTTTTTCAATTTAGCGACGTTTATATTCGTCACTAACTGTTAGCGACGAATATAAACGTCGCTACCGTCGTCGCTAAATTGTTGACGTGGCAAATATTTTGATGCCACCACATCGTCGCAAAGACGTCGCTAATGTGTCGCTAATCGGCGACCACAAGAAAATGTCGCAAATAACGTCGCTATTTAGTGACGTTATGAGCGTCGCTAACGAACGTCGCCATAGCGACGTTTTACGACGTTTTCTCGATTAGCGACACACTTTTTCCGTCGTTTATTAAACGTCGCTAATTTAGTTTAGCGACATTTTGGCCGAGATTAGCGACGTTTTGGAACGTCGCTAATATGACAAATTTTTGTAGTGTAGAGAATTTGATTTCATCCAATTTTCGCTTTTGAACCGCTTGATTTCGACTTCGTATGAAGAAGTTATGCCATTTTTCATTTTTATGGGTTTTCTACACCTTTTGGTGTTGTTGGGACGATGAACAGTACTGTGCGCAGCATTTTCAGCGTGCGTCGTGCTTGCGTCGTGGCCATTTTTGCCCGTGCGCACAGCACATCTCGGGCGCCGCACGCCCGTACGATTTTTTGTCGTGCCCCCGCACATCATGCTTGTGCGCATCTTGCACCATGGGCATTTTTGCCACACGTGCAGCGCATCTCATGCGCCGTGCCCCCGTGCGATTTCCTACCGCGTGTCGTGCTTGCGTGCACCTTGTGCCATGGGCATTTTTGTCTGCGCGTGCAGCACATCTCGCGTGCCGTACCCCCGTACGGTTTTCTGTAGCGTGTCGTGCTTGCGCGCACCTTGCGCCATTGGCATTTTTGCCCGCGCGTACAGCACATCTCGTGCGTCGCACGCCTGCACGATTTTTTGTCGTATGTCCGTGCGCCGTGTTGTGCCGTAGGCAGTTTTGCCTGTGCACGCAGTGCACAGACTGCACGTCGTGCTTGTACGCACCATGTGCCATGGGCAGTTTTGCCCACGCACGCAGCGCACCTGTGCCCGAATCACCGTTAATGACTGTTTTTGCCTGTTTTGCTGGTTTGTAGCTAAATCTTGTAAAACTCAAAACATAAAAGTTGTAGATCTTTGTTTTGGCTTCAATAATCTTCATGTCTCACTTTAATTGGATGACCTTGTCTTCCGGTCCTGACCTTAGTGTGCCATGAATTGTTTGCCATTGATTATCAAAGAACATAACAGTTTTATGGGAGGACTGAACTTTAATTCACAGTTACAAACTCGCTCGTACAAAGAGAGCCTAGGAACAAAACCTAGGAAAAACAATCTAAGTACAATTGTTTAATTTGGATTCTGGGGGGTGACGGTAGAGGCTTGGGAAAGTGCTATCAACTCTGCCTTACTCCTTGGACGATCGAACGCAACCTCAGCTCCGGCGAAGAAATGCTCTCTATATCTCTCTGCTGCTCCGTGTCTGTGTACAAGGGAATAGCACCTTGCTATTTATAAGAATTTGTGATGAATGTGGTGTACAGCCACGTGGCCACATCCTAGTAACTGCACCTTGAGAAGTGGGCAGTTGGGGATTGGTTAAGATTAATCTTTATCTGTTTGTTGCAATAAATCTGGACTGTTATGTTGGTTGAAATAAATCTGAACTGCTGCGATCTGTTGGTTGCAATAAATCTTATTTATTAAGACTTGGTCAACTTCTGCCACGTGTCCCAACTGCCACTAGGTTGCGATCCGCATGAAGGACTGTACCCCTGATTGAGCCGCATGAGAGCAGTCTCATGACTGAGCCGCATAAGGGTGGTCGGACATCCGAGCCGCATGAGAGTGGCCTCACAACCGAGACGCATGAGGGTGGCCTCACATCCGAGTCGCATGAGGGTGGCCTCACATTCGAGCCGCATGAGGGTGGCCTCACAACTGAGGTGCATGAGAGTGGCCTCACAACCGAGCCGCATGAGGGTGGCCTCACAACTGAGCCGCATGAGAGTGGCCTCACAACTGAGCCGCATGAGGGTGGCCTCACCACTGAGCCGCATGAGGGTGGCCTCATAACCGAGCCGCATGAAGGTCACTCAGGCGATCCGCATAAAGGATTTTTTTAGAATTTGTGAACTGTGCCAGCTATCACAAATTTTTTTTCGTATTTTAATGAGCATGTCGCGTCTCTTCTTTATGTCAGAGCCATCATTGCTGTCACTTTGTGTCAGAGCATTTAATGGCCAGCTGTTCGGGGTAATTATGGTCAGCTCATAATGCCACATGGCTCCTTCTTAGCCGCATAAAGCTTCCTGAGCCGCATGCGGCTCTGAGAGATTTTTGAGCCGCATGAGACCTCCCCAGTTCTGAGCTTCATGGAGTTTCTGGGTCGCATAAGAATTTATTATTCTTTTCCATGCTTCTACAAGACCCCCTTCAAAGTTTTCAATTTGTAAAATTGAAATACTTTGAATAAGAAGCATGGGTATGTCCGCATAAGTTTTTCTGGCCGCATAGACTTCTCTGGCCGCATAGTCTGGTCTTCGTGCCACGTAGGCGTCTCATTAATTGCTCTTGATTTGTTTTTGACTTAAAGCCGTCTTTTGGATAGGATCCCAAGAGTCGGCATTAAATATTTAGATTTGTCTTGATGATTCTGAGCATCTTTTTTTGCATGAAAGGGGATAGAATCCCAAGGGTCGACTTCATCTTCTATGGAGCACTGAACCCGAAGCATCTATCGGTTCACACGCCCTGGCTAGCCTATAAATAAGAGTAATTTTGGAAGAGAAAAGTTCTTTACTCCCTTTGCTCTCTTCTTTCTTCAAACTTTCGTGCCCTAGTCGCCGTTCTTCTCCTACTTCAACCATCAATGGCTCCCAAGACTTCCTCCAGTGCTGCGGCGAAGGGCAAAGGAGTTGCCTCCTCGTCAGCACCCCCAGTTCACCCCGACGTTCATCCTGCCATTAATGGTAAGAATGTTGGGAGAAAACTACATGGATTCAAACCCTAATCATAATGGCTATGTCGCATGTTTTATGCGCGTGCCTTTGGCATATAATGCTCTCTTCATCTTTGTTGTGCTGTATGGGCCGCATGAACGTCTTATGTCTGAACCGCATGGGGCATGCCTCATGTCCGAGCCGCATAAGATTCATCATGTTGCTGCCTAAGTACTTTATAAACCGGGCAGCATGAAGTCTCACTAAACAGAGCCGCATGAACCCCCGCCAAACAGAGCCGCATGAACTCTAATGAACTGGGCCGCATGAACCCCCGCCAAACAGAGCCGCATGAACTCTAATGAACTGGGCCGCATGAACCCCAGCCAAACAGAGCCGCATGAACTCTAATGGACTGGGCCGCATGGAGTCTCACCAAACAGAGCCGTATGAGCTCTTATGAACTGGACCCCACCAAACAGAGCCGCATGAGCTCTTACGAACTGGTCCGCATAAAGACCCATCTAATCAGAGCCGCATAAGCTCCTATAAACTGGGCCGTATAAAGACCCACTTAATCAGCGCCGCATAAGCTTCTTTAAGCTGGACCGCATAAAGACCCACTTAATCAGAGCCGCATAAGCTCAAAACACACTAAGTGTTTTTCCTCTGGCCATCTTCTGACTTCTTTCTTTTGTCTTTTTTCAGTGAAATTGCCAGTCAATCCTGCGGGAGAACTTTTGGTAGGTCACGCCCAATCTGCTGTGGGTATGAGGTTCGACCACATAGTTGATTATGTGTCAAACCAGTTTCCCAAGGATGAACCCGAGGAGAGGCTGAGAGATATCAAGAACCAGTCCTTCTATTTTCTCGCTGGCATGATGAACTCATAGAAATTAGGGGACCAACACCTGAAACCTGCGTTCCTCTTCGGAGATGCCCTGACTGTGAAGAACCCCAACGTTTTGGACATATCTGAAAATTGGAGTTTTTTTTCTGATGGGATGGCGATCCACATTCCTCAGATGGAACGTCACTTCCCACTGTCGTGGTTCAACATGTTGCCAATGGACAGGAAGATGGTGGATTCCTTGACTCCGAGCCGGCATGGAATGTTTGTGGATGATATTTATTATAACAGGAACTTGGGGTCGGTAGTCGCGACCAGGACACCGATCAGCTGCTATGTGATAGGGTTGGCCCCAACTAGTTTCTTAAATATACAGGGTCCCAACTTCAGGCTCTCTCAAGCTGACACCTTTATGAATCAGCTTGCTCAGAAGGGGTCCTACCCCATTGGCCGGTTGGTGCCGCTGAATTGGATGAACCCCATCCCTTCGTGGACCAACTTGACCACGTGGATTCTGCGGACATACGAGAATCTCCTGCACGAGATCGACTTGTATCATGCCATTCGGGGCACCTGTTCTGGTTTGCCCATAAACAATAAGCTCTTTATGGCTCTTCTTAAAATGTACAACTGCAGAACGGGGACCTTCTTTACACCAGGAGGGGAGATGGGACTCGCTCTCCACGAGATGCGTGAAGTCTCCAGGCTGCCCTGGGGAAATAAAGTCTTCGAAGTGTACACTCCCACGAACGAAGAGTTCGAGGAGTTAGAGGAGAGGTTCCCGGGCTTTGTTGCTGTCTACTGGGAATTGCTATGTCACCACAGCACGTGCCAGCAAATGTTGAAGAAAAAGAATGACAGCTCGGAAGGGAACCTTCCTCATACAAAGGCCTGGCTCACTTACCTTTTTAAGCTCGGCGCCTCAGGCCGGGTTTCTCCCCGAAGTCCTCGAACTCGGGAGGAGGTGCAGGACCAGGTGTCAACCGCCAAGAGGGTAAGAACCACCGGTGACAGATTCGGGAGTCAATCTGACTCTTTTGCTTATATTTATCAAGACACTCAGCAGTTGTTCGAGAAGGCTCTTCTGGTAGGATTTCTGATGGTGTGGCTACAGAATTGCGTAGTTTCGGGAGGGGCTGGTTCCATTGAGAGAATCAGCCGTAACTTTATCCTTCCTGCGGTGAAGCTAGTCTTTGGGGCCAGACTAGCTCTCCTCCCTGCCATGGTGTGCAGCATACATCGCAGCCTCCGCGCTTTCTCGTCCAAGATCATTGCCCGTGATACGGCGAAAGACTTTGAGCGGATCGAGCTGCCCTATCATTATCTAATGGGGTGGCTGTTGATGCACTGCCAGTCTTTGATGGGGCCTGGCCTAGAAGACGGTGTAACTGCGGATGATGCCTTTATCTTTCGATATCGACGTATGCCTTGGGAGTGCAGTACCATGCCAGCCTGTCAAATGGCGCTGGCAAGAGTGGACAAATACACCTTTTTCGTGTCTCTCCCTTCTTTTACAGATGAAGAAGTGAATGGCGTACATCTTGATGGTACCGGGCCCCCCCACCTCTTGTCTGACAAGATGCTCCTCTGGTTGCAGAACATCCGTCCTGCACACCTGGTATATCGCAACCGCAACTTTGTCTTCCTTGAGCCTTATTTGCCCAGTCGGTTCGCCCGACAGTTTGGGTATATTCAGCTGTTTCTGGACAATCCCAGCCCCTGCCTGGGTTTTGAGGGTAGTATCCTCGACGGTATCAGGGCTTGGCACTACTATAACACGGTTCATACCCGTACCAGCTTCTCTGTGCCTGATGTTAAGAAGCCAGGGCAGATTTTGTATATGGCGGCTCTGTACCATATTATGGTGAACAAGCCCCTATCGATTTTGACCCAAGTACCAGTTTTATAGTCGATACTGGTTTGGAGGAGAAACCAAAAGGGTCCAAGATGAGGACGAAGCAGAGGAATGCAGTTGAGGTGTCGGACTCAGAGTCCACCAATGCGGACGAAAAGGATGACCCCGATAACCAGCCTCTTCCTTCCGCAGTTGATGTGGTGGCAGATCAGCCCCCTATTATGCCTGGTCCTTCGTGCAAGCGAAGCAGACGTGAATCCGCTGTTGGCGGCATAACTTACTCCCGGAAACGGGCCACTGTCAAGCCCCCGGGCCAGTCATTCGGGAGAGAGGCGAGGATGTTGATGCCATTTCGGAGGTGAATCGAATTACAACCATCTTTTCTTAGCTCTTCTTTTCTGTATTGTGATCAAATCCTTCTCCTTTTCTTTGTAGGCGTCAGGAGGAGTGGACTCTCGAGAGCCGGCTACTGTCTCTGAAGTCGACCCGGCTCTAGCTACTTTAATTAGTGATATGAGTGCCGAAATTATCTCCACCGGGGTTCTTCCGGCGACGGCTGAGGTTCCTCCAGTTGTCGACATTTCAACCCAGGGTGACGTGGGCTCTACTGAACCCATCCCCGAAGTTGCTGAATCCCAGTCAGGCGATGCTGACCCAATTGCGTCTACCTCCGGGGCGGCTGGGGCAGAGAAACCTGCGGCATTCGGCTCAGATGTCGTTGGAGAAGAGGACACGGTGGCTGTGAGTGAGCCTCCACCTCGGCAACCCTCCCCTAGTAAGCTGAGTCAAGTCTTGACTAGTGAGGAGGTTCATTTGCTCTATCTTCACATCCTTCGGGTTAAGCTGATCGATAGTTGCTTCGGACATACAGGTCATGTTCCTTCACCACTGGCGATGGACATCGTCGAGGGAGAAGTCACCGGAGGGGATCCGGTGGAAGAAAGTATGCCTCCTCCTCCTTCCACTCCTATCGAGGGGCCTCCTGCCGGTTCGAGTTTGGGAGATCAGGCAGTGGAACGGCCAGGACAGGGAGAAATGGTCCCTGCGCCCTCCTTGATCCATGTGGCTCCAGAGGTTTACCTTTCCGCCCTACGAAGTCTCCAGATCCTTCAGGAGGCGGAGGAGGAGATAGTCGCTATTCAAGCGTCCTATCGCTCGAAACTTGTTTCCCTAGTGGCAGGGGCGTCAAGTTCCGGTGCATCTTCTTCAACCCTGCCAACTACTCTTCCTTTGACGCCGTCTTCTTCGGAAGTTCTGGATGAATCGTCAAAGGACGTGGTTGACAGTTTTTACCGCCACCTGAAGCGAGGGATTGAGGCTGCCGTGGAGAGGGGAACATCCTTTGCACTGACCCGTCAATGTGTGCGTGGCCAGATTGAGCTTCTCAGAACCCTCTCCGGTGGGGCAGGGATAGTCGAGCTTCTGGAGCCTAAGTTACTAGAAGCTGATCAGCTGGTGGCTCAGTATCGAGTACTGCGGCAAGTTGATCTGTCTTCAGCAATAGATCAGGAGCGTGCCTTCCTTTTAACTGCCATGGAAAAGGTAAGGATGGTACGGAAGACGTCCAAGCCCACTCTGATGAAGGAACTCCGAGATTTGTCGCTAAAGTATGATCAATTGAGCCGCAGCGGAGAGGAATGCATCGCTCAGGAAGAGGCCGCCTCTCGTGGGGTAGCCGAAACCAAGGAGCAGATCCTCCAGCTTCAGAGAAAACTGGTTTCTTTGGAGTCTGAGTTGCAGGCCTCTCGTGACGACAAGGAGCTAATTTTTCGGGAGACCGACAAGGTCGCCCGAGCCTCAGATGCCTTGGAGCAAGCCCTGAAGAAACTTGAAGATGGTTGGCAGGCCCATGCGTATCTGGAGGATGCAGAGAAGCTGACACAAGAGGCTGAGCGTCGGGCCACCCTGAGAATTGAGCGGTCGACGTCCAAACTGAAAGACCGGCTCTGAGAATTATGTGTCACCGAACCATGATCGGATTTTTCCTTTCTTTCTTTATGTTTCTTCATCTTTTTGACAGGGACGTGGTCCCAGAAAATGTAGTACTTTTGATTGAAATAAATGACTTTGTTTGCATCATCTTTTATCTGTCGTGCTTGTACTGCATCTTTGGTATTATGTGTTTGCCCCACTATGGGCTTTTCTGTGGACCTATTACCCTTGGCATACCTTGGTTTTAGGTACGGATAATAAGTTTGATAGAGATACCTAGAACAACTCCGCGGTAAGGTGGATATGGAAGTTCTTGGTATCGGGCGAAAGAATGCCATGGAACAGCTGGGTTCCAGAGGCATGAGATTGTGAGAAAAGAGGTACGTGTACAAGAAAACTTAGTACATAATTTGTGGTCAACTGTGGACATTTGTGGTCAACTGTAGACATTTATGGGCCTATTATCCTTGGCGTACCCTGGGTTTTTTTTTTCAGGTATGGATAATAAGTCGAGAGAAAACCGACATACTTACTCAGAGGTAATATGGACGTGGTAAACATGAGGGTTTTACAATGGAGTGTTCCTACTCAGAGGTAATGAGGACATGGCAGGAGTGGACTCCACGAAGGGTACATAGAACAACTCAGAGGTAATATGGACGTGGAAGTTCTACGTAAGGGATGATTTGTTTTTGATGGAAGTGAAACAACTCAGAGATGACATCGACGTGGCTGTTTCGGGAATTTTGTGGACCTGTTACCCTTTTTTATGCGCTGAAAGCGCGGGTAATAGACCATGAGAAAAATGCTCTTTTAGGAAGAAAGTTCAGAGGTATGATCATACATGATTTACTACCCAGAAGATGTGAAATAGATTCATTTGGAGTGACCAGAGTGTAAGTTCAGCGGTACCTAAGGGTACATAACTTGACAATCTGGTTGATTCGGCGGATGTCATTTAGACATAGTATTTCTTCTAGAACTTGCCGTTGATGGGCATCAAAAGCAAGTCTCTGTTTTGCTTTGCGAGACGGTATGCACCATTGGAGAATACTACCTCGATGATAAATGGGCCCTCCCACTTTGGTTGGAACTTGCCGACGGTTTTGTGAGTCATAACCATCGGCCTCCGAACTACCAAAACGAGATCCCCCACTTGGAATGTTCTGAGTTTAACCTTCTTGTAGAAGGCTCCAGGGATACAGGCTTGATAAAGCTCAATTTGCTGTTGAGCTAGCAGGCACTTTTCATCTAAGGCCTCCAACTCTTGTAGCCGACGACGGTAATTATTATCTGTCGTCAATTGGTAAGTGAGGGCGATGCGAAGCAAGGGGATTTGAGTCTCCAGTGGGAGAACTGCCTCACTTCCATACACCAAAGAGAATGGTATTTTCCCAGTGGCCGTCCGGACTGTAATACGGTACGCCCATAAGCATTCGCCAAGTTTCTCATTCCAGTCGCGTTTGTTTGAGGACACGAACTTCTTGAGAAGCTTGATTATAGTTTTGTTGAATGCTTCTGCCAAACCATTAGACGTCGGGTTGTAGGGTGTTGATGCAACATTCTGAATCTGATGTTTGTCGCAAAACCGATAGAAGACGTGGCTTGCGAACTGCGGACCATTGTCGTGGATGATCCTTCGGGGCAGTCCAAAGCGATAGATGACGTGATGTTTGAGGAAGCTGATCACGTTTGATGTCTTTACTTCTGCAAGCGGGACAGCTTCCGTCCACTTGGAGAAGTAATCTGTAATTGCCAGTATGAAACGGTGTCCTCTGGATGAAGGTGGGGTGATTGGACCAATGACATCCATCCCCTACGCCTCAAATGGCCAGGATGCCACCATCGGATGTAAAAATTCGGATGGTTGATGTATGAAATCTGCATGGACCTGACAGGCTTTGTACTTTCTTACATAGTCTATCGCATCTGCCACCATCGTAGGCCAGTAATAGCCCATCCGACGAAGACAGTCTTGCAGCTTCGGGCCAGGTTGATGCTCCCCACAATCAGCCTCTGGATGGGCGAAAGTTAATTTAAGGACTGGAAGACTTTCATCATCAGTGCCACTAGCGCAGAAGACAAGTTGAAGAAAGCTCGCCAACTGGGATTGCACATCTCGGAGGGAGAGGACAAGGGCAAACGCCCTAATGCCAACAACAACAACGGCGATAATTCCTCCAACAACCGAGACAACAAGGGCAAACAGACTATGGTGGCTGACACAGCCCAGAAGCCTGAACCAAAGCAGGCAGAAAAGCAGTGGGCGCAGATGACTTTCTCCTTCGAGGACAGTCATGTCAAGCCAATCTTTGACATGCTCTTATAAGGAGACAGAATTCAGCTCCCTCCGCCAAGGCGTGAACCTCGACCTGCAGAGATGGAGAGCCCCAAGTACTGTCACTACCATCGCTACGTCCACCATGCTACGCAAGACTGCTTCCAATTGAAGCGGTACATCCAGAACCTTATCAACTCGAAGGCCCTGGCCATTGATTTCGAGGAGGTGACGGTCGCGGCCAACATGGTGTCGGTCCAATTCGGCAGCTTCCCGCCGACGAGGACCCAATACGGCGTAGTACCCATCTTCCAGGCAAAAATGGAGGTCGCTAATCTTCCACCTCCCCGAGACCCGGCTGCTGGGCTGGTACCACATCACGAGGGAAGATCATGTGGGTCCATCCGGACTTAGTATCTGAAGTAACACAGCCAAACTCACCCTTTACTGGCAAGAAGAAGGGCGGGAAAGTCAAGTCCTGCCGCACAATCTCGACCGACGTCGAAGAAGCGACAGCTGTCGTTACCCGGTCTGGTGCGCAAACTCAACCCGCGCCGGGTAACTCGGCTAAAGAACGTCAGCCGGCCACTGCTGATACCCCAGGACCTTCTCAGCCTCCGCCGGTCGATAAGCCCAAGCCAAAGGAGACCCACTTTGACAAGCCGTTCCGAAAAGACGCGCCTCACGGGCTGGAGAAGCCCTACAATTTTGATATTTTGGCACAATTGGCCAATACACCAGCCAAATTATTATTATATGAGCTCCTGAGACTCTCCAAAGATGTTCGCGTCGCACTGAGTGAAGCACTCCAGAATGCCGACGCATATCTGGCTCAGGCCAATCTTACAGGGGAAAGCTCGCCAGCGGATCTCCAAGACAGCGCTTGCACAGGTGCAATGCCTAATATTGTCTTCGCTCCGCAGGATATGCTTATAAATACCAACCTGCATGATCGCCCTCTGTATTATACTGGATACGTCGGCGACATCAAGGTGGATCGAATGCATATTGATCCCGGTTCTTCGATCAGCATTATTCCGAAGAGCTTGCTTCACCATCTGCGCATCCCTATGCATCGGCTGACTCCTACCAGCACCGCCATCAGCGGTTTCAATTCCGGGAGAAGCTATCCCATTGGAAAGATTCGCCTGAAGTGCCAAATTGGCGACCTTCAGTCGGAATTAAACTGCTATGTCATCGACGCAGACACCTCCTACAATATTCTCTTGGGGCGTCCGTGGATACATGATTACATGATCATGCCCTCCACATTGCACCAGTACTTCAAGTACGTCGACAAGTACGGCTTCGTGAAGACGGAATTTGCCGACATCGATCATTTCAAAGGAGTCGAATCCTACTATTCAGATTTCTGCTTGTACGAGAAATCAAAGAGGCACCTGATCAAGGAGGATGTTCAAGAGCAGACGGAGGCCATTGCGGGGCCCGAGGAACCCTTGAGAATCCATCTCCAACCCCGCAAACCAGGCAGGACTGCACCTCTTACAGCCACTCTGCGTAGAGAAGCAACTGGTCTCCCGGTGCTCACTGCACAAAAGGAGCAGATGACGATCCGACTGCCAAGGTCTGGCCATGGACCGAGACCCACTACGGAGCCGCTGACAATCAGGCTGCCTAGAGCTAGTCAACAACAAACAGAAGAGTCCAATCCTTCTGTTAAGCCAATAACGATTCGTCTTTCCAGAACAAGTCGACAGCCGAGCGCTAAGCCGGAGACCGCTAGTGAGCCAACAAGTCCCCGTCCAACACCAAGCACTAAGTCGGGGGTCGCTAGTGCGCCAACGACTCCACGTTCAGCACCACCAGTTGAGCCCCTGATGATCAAGCTGCCCAGGTCATCCTTCCAATCTTTATTAATACAGGGGATGGTCGAAGAGGAGTTAGAGTTAGCCAAGTATGTGGCTGCTCACACTGATGTTCCTTCTGCTGACGATGTAATTCCACCTGAAAAGATACCTTACTTTATCAATAAAGGGCTATCTTTGAACTACCTCGAGCTTAATAAGCTTTGTATAATATATGCTATGAAATATGGTATAGGCACCAACCTACACACATAAGTGACAAACGTCTATACCACGAACCAACTCACTCCTGTGGAAGACGCTTGCTTCATAGTGGAGGGAGAGGACCATCCAATCATCTTCGGCCAGAAGAATGATCCACAGCCTTTCAGGATAGAAGAAGTTGATCTCGAACCCGACACCGGGAGACTGCCCCTTTATCTGTATAGCTCCTGATCCAAGTACCTCATGCAAAAACAGGAATATGATATGGAGGCTATGCCAGGCTTGAACTACGGTACTGGCCGGCGATTACCTTTGCAGTTGCCAGTCCCGGCTGGAAAACTACGGGATTACTACAACAAGACCAGACGTGGCCTAGGCTATGTTACAGCTGCAACAACCCCTGAAATCTTAGATGAGGAATGTGACTGGCATTCACATTTGACCGGATCACCCACTTATGATTCGGATGTCAGCATTGGGGACGTATTCAGGTGAGCTTTGTCTGTCAATATGGCGTTTGCTGACGCCTATGAAGAAGATGAAAATGTACCCGAGCTTCTTGAGTTAGAGCCTTGGGTTCAACAGCTAGATGCGCAGTGGAAGAAGCATTTCGAACAGAGAGATCCTCCTACCGAAGATGAGGTCATGCAAGTTGACCTCGGCGATGAATCCTCTCCAAAGCCAATCTTCGTCAGCAAAAGCCTGACGGACGAAGAGCGGGAGGCACTTTTGCAACTCGTCAGAGAATACATTAATGTGTTTGCCTAGAGCTATGAAGACATGCCAGGGTTAAACCCCGAGGTTGCACTCCATAAGCTCAACATTTATCTAGACGTAAAGCCCGTCAAGCAGCAGCAACGACGGTTCCGCCCAGATATCATGAATTCTATCGAAGCTGAGGTCAACAAACTGATAGCCAGCAGATTCATCCGGGAGGAACAACATCCAGACTGGGTCGACAACATAGTACCAGTCCTCAAGAAAAATGGGAAGATCCAAATTTACATCGACTTTCGAAATCTGAACGAAGCATGTCCTAAGGATGAGTTCCCTCTTCCTATTACGGACATAATGATTGACAAACATGTGGCTTTGAGCACATGTCGTTCATGGATGGCTTCTCAGGATACAACCAAATCAAGAAGTTTTCTGATGATGAAAAGCATACATCGTTCCGAATACCGATTGGTGTGTACTGGTACATAGTCATGCCCTTTGGTTTAAAGAATGCCGGTGCCACATATCAACAAGCTATGAGCTTCATCTTCAGAGATCACTTGTGTAAGACAGTGGAATGTTATGTCGATGACATCGCCGTCAAAAGCTGATCTAAGGAAGATCATCTGCACGATCTGAGGATAGTCTTCGACCTGATGCGAGCGCACAACTTGAAGAAGAATCCTACCAAATCCTTCTTGGGCGTATCTAGCGGGAAATTCTTGGGTTTTATCATTACGACCCAGGGAATCCATATAGACCCTGAGAAGATGAAGGCAATCATGGAGATGGGTCCCCCGAGAAATCTCCGAGAACTCAGAGGCCTTCAAGGGAGGCTAGCCTACATCAGGAGGTTTATCTCTAACCTCTTTGGGCGGTGTCAACCATTCACCCACCTCATGAAGAAGGGCATATCCTTCGTATGGGATGAAGAGTGCCAACGCGCCTTCGACAACATTAAAGAATACCTGTCAAACCCTCCAGTCCTGGTGGCCCCGGTTGCTGGAAAGCCGTTCTTGCTTTACGTGCGAGCGATGAAGCATTCCCTCGGTGGTCTACTAGCACAGAACAATGATACAGGGCATGAACAGGCCATCTATTATCTCAGCCGAATGATGATAGGACCTGAGCATAGATACACCGCCGTAGAAAAGGAATGTCTTGCTTTGGTGTTCGCTATCCTGAAGACGCGACACTATGTTACAGGACAAACCATCCATGTCATATCTCGAGTTAACCCCCTCAGGGTTCTCATAACCAAGCCAGGTGTACTCAGCTCTCGCCTTGCTACCTGGGTGATATTACTGTCTCCCTACCACATGATCTTCGTCCCGCAAAAGGCGGTTAAAGGTCAAGCTCTGGCAGACTTTTTAGCAGCTCATCCAGGTTCGGAGTCAACCAGAATATATGAAGAGATCCCGGACGAAGTCACTAATTCAAACATGGCTTCCTATGATACCGTCTGGCGAATGTTCTTCGACGGTGCTTCAAGAACCGGGCCCAAGGACAACATCGTCAGTGGGGTCGGAGTGGTATTGATTTCTCCCTCTGGCTTGGTGATCAACCGGGCATATTCCCTTACAGAGCCCTGCTCAAACAACGTAGCCGAGTACAACGCCTTGGTTATCGGCCTCCGACTTGCGAAGGAGCTGGGGGTAGAGTACCTGGAAGCATATGGCGATTCAAAGTTAATCGTCAATCAGATCCGGGGATCATATGAAGTTCGCCATAAAGACATGATCCCTTATCATCAAATCACAATCACCATCATCACGTCCCTGAAAGGATTCTTCATAGAATATGTTCTCAGACTCCGGAATATTGAAGCCGACGCCTTAGCAGGACTGGCCGCTTCTCTAGCGGTCCCAAATCATACTCACCACTTGGTGGATGTAATAGGCCATGAATTGTTCTGTCCGAAGAATAACATCCAATTTTCCCAGAGTTATTCTGCCCTGACGATCGACGAGACACAGGACTGGAGGCTCCCATTTATTGACTTCACAGTCTATGGCATCTTGCCGGAGAACCCGAAAGAAGCCACCTCTATCAGAAGACGATCGCTCAGATTCTTCTATAATACAGAGACAAGAATGCTGTATCGGCGATCTTACGATGGACTACTGCTTCGGTGTTTGTCAAATAAAGAAGCCAAAGAAGCGGTACGCGAAGCTCACGACGGCGTTTGTGGGGCCCATCAACCTGGCCCGAAGCTGCAAGACCGCCTTCGCCGGATGGGCTATTACTGGCCTACGATGGTGGCAGATGCGATAGACTATACAAGAAAGTACAAAGTCTGTCAGGTCCACGTAGATTTCATACATCAACCATCCGAATTTTTACATCCGACGGTGGCATCCTGGCCATTTGAGGCGTGAGGGATGGATATCATTGGTCCAATCACCCCACCTTCAACCAGAGGATACCATTTCATACTGGCAATTACGGATTACTTCTCCAAGTGGGCGGAAGCTGTCCCGCTTACAGAAGTAAAGACATCAAACGTGATCAGCTTCCTCAAATATCACGTCATCTATCGCTTTGGACTGCCCCGAAGGATCATTGTAAAATCCCCTATTTTTTTATTATTTTATTAGACTTAAAAATTTATTTATGCAAATTATGATTTTTTCATTTTTATTAGAAATGACCTTAGCCATTGTTGAATTTTGGAACACAAGACTACCATAAATTTTGGCACGGAAGATGTAGCAGTGTACCTTGACTAGTGTACCAGTCATGCCGGGGAAAGCCTAGCCATGGTGATGTCCAAACTAGAAAAACTAGGCCAAGTGGTGAATGGACTTATTTAAATTATTTTAATATGATATTATTTTATATATTGATTTTTTAGATGACCCAGTTTGTCCAAATCAGCCCGAACTGGATCCGAACCAAATTTAAGCCCATGTAGGCATGTGGTGGGACAAAGGTGGCCATGTGGACATATTTTAGGTATGGAAAAACATTTTCTAAATTATTTTAGAATTTCATATACAATTTTAAATTATTTAATAGTTTGTACGATTATTGGTATTTTTATTATTAAATAATATTTTTACAAAATTGTACAGTTTTCTGGACCCAAATAAGGGTGTGGTAAAGATCACCCATTGGGACAATTTTATTATTTTATTATTACTTAAGTTATGTTATGGTGATTAAATAAACATATTTATCCTATTAGATATAATTATTATTATTTAGTTGATTTTAATGTCAAATGAATTTAAATATATATGTATATGTTTTTAAGTTGATTCCATATATGATATTAAAATTTCTTTTTGATTTTGTAGAAAATTTATTGGGTTTATATATATATATATATATATATATATATATATATATATATATATATATATATATATATATATATATATATATATATATATATATATATATATATATATATATATATATATATATATATATATAAATATATATTTTTAATCTTATCTTATATATATATATATATATATATATATATATATATATATATATATATATATATTTAATATATATATATATATATATATATATATATATATATATATATATATATATATATATATATATATATATATATATATATATATAAGATAAGATTAAAATATATATATAAAATATATATATATATATATATATATATATATATATATATATATATATATATATATATAAGATTAAAAATATATATATAAAATATATATATATATATATATATATATATATATATATATATATATATATATATATATATATATATATATATATATATATATATATATATATATATATATATATAAGATAAGATTTGTTTTAAAAAAAAGGTTAATGGGTGGTCGACCCCACCCGACCACCCAAACAAATAGCAGCGGCACTGTAGCATCCCGAGCAAAACCCCCACCCTTTTGTTCACGTAACACAAGCAGCACTCATGGGCTTATATGCATATATATATATATATATATATATATATATATATATATATATATATATATATATATATATATATATATATATATATATATATATATATATATATATATATATATATGAGTTTTAGTAAACCTAACCCTAATCAATCTCTTCCTCCTTCCTCTCTCCTTCCTCCTCTTTCCTCCGCTCACCTCCTCCCTGGCGAGCACCTCCACTCCCAGCCACAGCAGTCCCGCCTCACGGTCGCCACGGCAACACCACCGACAACAACAAATGACAACAACAACAACAGAATTTAAAAACAAGGTACCCAACTTCCCCGTTTGATTTCTCTCTCGATTCTAGTCCGTTTTTAGATCCGTAAAATCGTGTAGAAAGCCCACATGACCCTCTTCAAGATCCCCCAGGTGGATTTTGACATGGCCATCCAACTTGCTCAAAAAATCGAGACAAAGTTGGAGAAAAACCACTTTTCTAAATATTAAAAACTGTTGTAAAATACCAACTTGTCGGCCAATTTTCGTTCTGTACAATAGAATTTTGTAGAAACTAATTGAAGGCAGTCAAAGACAACATAACCAAAATTGTAACGCACCTTCTGGATTCACTTTTCATCTAGTGTGTAAAAAGTTACACGTTGTTAAAGTTTTACGAAAAATTGTAAATTCTGTTTTCGAAAATTAGAAAAACACCCCGATACGGTGTGCGCCCCGACAAACCGGGCGATGTGGTCGCATACCATACGCATCGAAAGGCACGTATGGACGTTGCCGACGTGTGGGAATTGACGGAACTCAGTTTCGTCGTGTGTGCACGACGAAATCAGTCTGTATCCGTCGAGATACCCCAGTATCGCCAATTTGCAAACTTCGTCCTAACTTCGTGTACAGTCGTTGATTCGAGACAAAACTTGCACCAATAGGTCCGAATTGAAATTCTGGTCCTATGTGCCAAGTTTGGTTCGATTCTGAGAAGGTCGAATCAGAACCCCTTTTTGGCGGGCCCGCGACCCACTCAAACGGGCAATTTGGTACACGGCTCATCGGAATCCAAAACTGGATATACCATTGAGTTTCTCTCCTCAAACTGAATCTGTAGACATATAGTTTGACGACTTTAGAGACCATAGACTTTGGCACGCGTTTCGGTGCAAAGCGGGTCCAACGGCGGATATCGTTTTGACCCGAAATTACGATTTTGCCCCTGTTCAGAATTTAACTTTTGGACAGGCATTTTCTAGACATATCTTTTATTCTAAACTCGTTCGTGATGTTTGTTTCAGCATCCGGAGCTCCTTGTGGATTTTGACTTTCGTGTTGACGATTCTGACTGTTGGATTTTGCTACATCTCACACCACCCTCAGGCAAGACACCTTGCCATTTGCTGTTTATTTATTTTAGCTCATATTTCATGCATGATTCATTATTTTCTTTATGCAAAATAAACTGTGATACATGGCATAACCTGTTATAACTTACTGTTCAGTTATATTTCTGCTATGTATTATTTTTCTTACACATTAAACCTAGATTTAAGGGACCACCTTATGTGTTGCATGCATAGGCCTTGACACATTTATACCACGTTGTTGTGAGTCACATATAGGACTCGGACATGCGTGATTGGCTGGCCACCAGTACGTATAAGCCGTGCGTTAGGAAATAACTGCTAATAGAATTGCACGCTAGAAGACTTAGCAGTTATGAGTTGGCATTGGGCGGGGAGAACATGATTGGAAGTTGACTACCACCTTATCTATCGTAGACTCGCTCGCTACTGAGGAACAATAGGTAGACTATATGCTATAGACTCGCTCGATATTGAGGAATAGTATATGGTGTTGTGACTCGCTACTGAGGTACTACATTGGTATTTTCTTGACTTGACCCGGTAGTCATGCGACCATGAACTATTCTTAAAACTGTATTCACTTAGAACGGTTAGGCGCCCTTATCTGTTAGGTATGAGTACTTTTAGTTTGGGTACTTGTATCTGACCGTAGCTTGGAATAATAACTTGTCGCGGATTAGTTCTTCACATCTTGTCCTTGTTTGGTTGTAGGTGTGACTTACTACTTCGATGAGAAGGTATTGAACCTTGTTGGGGTCCGGATACCATATTGGATTTATAGCATGGAAAGATACGTCATCGTGAATTAGTTTACCCTCGCCTGTCCTTGTTTGGTTGGGGGATGGTAAGCTAGTTCAATAGGTGTGTATTAGACCATGTTATAATTCAATTGACTTATTTATTTGAGCAATATTTATTCAGTTTATGTGGCATGATATTATGTATCTTGTTACGTCCCTCTGAAGACCTGGTTATCTCTCCAGGTGTGTGCTCTTGTCTTTCGCAGGTGTTCTAGCTCTAGCCGTGACCATCTCTATTTTTTCGAGGATGATTGCGCTTGGATCGTCTTCGCTTTGCTCGCCAAACTCATTTCATTTTCCATATATTTTTCCTTTACTTGTTGGTAGTAGATTTGTCTCCGCACAACTACATGTACTAATGACAATTCATAGTTGATTATATAATATCTTTTATTCTTTTATTTTGTGGATGAGATTAGTTAGTTATGGTTTACTGTATTTTATAGCTTATGTATACATACGAGGCCTATGTACTTCGTATGTATACAGCTGGCATGTCTACGTTTCTAGTCCTACGTATTTTGGGACTGGGGCGTTACAATCATCCACGACAATGGTCCGCAGTTCGCAAGCCACGCCTTCTATCGGCCTTGTAGAAGCATGGAAAAGAATAATAAATTCTTATGCAGCCCAGAAACTCCATGCGGCTCAGAACTAGGGGGGTCTCATGCGGCTCAAAAATCCTTCAGAGCCGCATGCGGCTCAGAAAGCTTTATGCGGCTAAGAAAGAGCCACGTGGCCTTATGAGCTGGCCATCATTACCTCGAGCAGCTGGCCATTAAATGCTCTGATACAAAGTGATAGCAATGATGGCTCTGACATAAAGAAGAGACGCGACATGCTCATTAAAAGACGAGAAAACCTTTGTGATAGCTGGCACAGTTCACAAATTCTAAAAAAAAATCCTTTATGCGGATCGCCTAAGTGACCTTCATGCGGCTCGGTTATGAGGCCACCCTCATGCGGCTCAGTCGTGAGGCCACCCTCATGCGGCTCAGTTGTGAGGCCACCCTCATACGGCTCAGTTGTGAGGCCACCCTCATGCGGCTCGGTTGTGAGGCCACTTTCATACGGCTCAGTTGTGAGGCCACCCTCATGCGGCTCTGTTGTGAGGCCACCCTCATGCGGCTCGGATGTGAGGCCACCCTCATGCGGCTCGGTTGTGAGGCCACCCTCATGCGGCTCGAATGTTCGGCCACCCTTATGCGGCTCAGTCATGAGACTGCTCTCATGCGGCTCAATCAGGGGTACAGTCCTTCATGCGGATCGCAACCTAGTGGCAGTTGGAACACGTGGCAGAAGTTGACCAAGTCTTAACAAATAAGATTTATTGCAACCAACAGATCACAACAGTTCAGATTTATTTCAACCAACATAACAGCCCAGATTTATTGCAACAAACAGATAAAGATTAATCTTAACCAATCCCCAACTGCCCACTTCTCAAGGTGCATTTACTAGGATGTGGCCACGTGGCTGTACACCACATTCATCACAAATTCTTATAAATAGCAAGGTGCTATTCCCTTGTACACAGACACGGAGCAGCAGAGAGATATAGAGAGCATTTCTTCGCCGGAGCCGAGGTTGCGTTCGATCGTCCAAGGAGTAAGGCAGAGTTGATAGCACTTTCTCAAGCCTCTACCGTCACCCCCCAGAATCCAAATTAAACAATTGTACTTAGATTGCTTTTCCTAGGTTTTGTTCCTAGGCTCTCTTTGTACGAGCGAGTTTGTAATTATGAATTAAAGTTTATTCCTCCCATAAAACTGTTCTGTTCTTTGATAATCAATGGCAAACATGAATGTCTGAGTCTTGTATGTCCTATGTGACTTCTATGTCACGAGGGGTTCATGTGACTTTCTGACTTGACCACGTACCCGACTTGATTACCTGTATACGTGCTGGTACCTTTTCTAAGTTTGTATTGAGGTACAATATTAGTGTGCACCGTGGTGCTATTTAATAAGTGCACTGAGGTGTGACTCTTCGTGCTAAGTGATCATTCATGTTATATGTTAATACATGCGTACTTTCCAGCACATTCATGGTAATTGGTCAGTAATAATGTCGTGGTATATTGATTGTTGTTTGATACATTACACTAAGCATGGATCTAGATTTGGGAGTCCTTGAGCCGATGTGGATTCATACTTAGGGTACACGTACTATGGTATGACATATAAGAGAATGACCATGCCACCACGATATGTAATTTCAAGATCAAGATAGGGTTAATCTAAGCAACTTAAATCAGTAGAAGCATTGGGAGGGAACAGAATCTCGAGATCGCACGTTACCAGCCACCCTAGGCCATGTCCTAACGTGTCGGGTTGGCCGCCACGGATACGATTTCATCCGCCTATAGTGGATGACAATATCCGACTCCTACGTGTTATGTGTTATATATTTTAGCACGGTAGCCTTACGGGGGACCGGTGCATAATCAAAGTGCTACGTGTATATATATAATGGATTGGCTAGCCCTGCTTGGATACGATACGATCTGAGGATTCTTATATATTTGCATTACTGGGATAACCTAGGCAAATCATAGAAAGCCGTAGGATTGATTGGCCGCTTGTAAACTGACTTGCTTGTAATTTGTTTCTTCTGTTAGTAACTGAGGAACATGGACGATCGTGGTGCGTGGTCCAGCCCATGTCCTTGTTTGGTTGTTGGGTTGGGCTATTGTGCTGCGATAGGCTATGGACCGAAGTTGCAACCAGAAGCCCTTAACCTGACCATGTTTATAGGATGTATCTTATTCCGGTACGATATTGGCACCATTTGTCTTTGTTTGGTTGTAAGGGTACCGTATTGCCTCGATGATATGGTATAAGCCTATAACTCTTGAACTAGGTCTTAATTTACTCATTGGGTTTATTCATTATGTGCTCCCTTGTGGTACTTGCTATTCGGGGTCTGACCCCGCTAGTTTTGTTTGGCCAGATATCGTAGCAGCGCTAGAGGATCTAGCCTTCTACCCGAACAATGGTGTACACTAGAAGTATGGGCGCCAGGGACCATGAGTGGATTTCTTTTTCACCGCTCTGATATCTTCTATTTTGTACTTGGCATTTAGCCACCGGCACCAGTTAGCCGGATGTTCTGGACACTTAGCTCCTTACATAATTATGATTAAATCAGACTGCAACTGACTACTATTATGTACTATTGACTCTCGGTACTAGCTTATCCTTCTGTGTAGCTAGTCTCATGAATCATTTTGATGAAGCGTCGGGGACGTCTTACTGCTTTGTCTTATACGATCATTATTATTGCTTCTTGGTTTATTGATTGAGACATAGATGCTCTGTGAGACCATAGGAGACTTGATTGTAGCATGCACCCTATAGTCTCTTGATAGCCACAATCACCGTATGATATTTTTGTACCTCATACGGGGTAGCTGGCCTAGTCCATCTCCGTATTTCGGTACTGGGCGTGACAATTTTGTTTCAAAATTCTCAGAATGAATGCAAAAATTGATACAAAAATACATTCATCAAAATCAAGCAATAAAAACTCAAAAAAGCCATATAGTAGTCCGATCCCGTCGAAAGGACTATTATATAAATCTAGGACTTATTCCAACAGAAGCTGTTTCATTAGTTGGATCGATTCTCATAACATTCGTCCAAATCGATTTATTTGATGCCACAAAGTATTATCGTAAGCCAAGCTCAGGGATCAAGTCAGACTAGCCATCTAAGTTTCTGACCGAGTCTAACTCACCGTAAGCATATTACATAGTCCGCCGTCTATCGAAAATGGGACACTACAATATCGTGTCCTCTGGACACATTAAACATGATACGAAAATTGGTATCAGGGTTGAATGTGAGTTGAGGCCATGTCCTCGGGATCGAACCCGAGGACACGAGGAATTGAGTGTAAATGGTGGATTGGATCGTGTCGTGTCGGACACAGATTTGGATGTAAATGTAATAGCTAGAAATCTAGTTAAATGGGATGGTCTTGCCGACATGGCTAGACACTAAGTTTAGGTTGGACACTGACACGATGAGGATGCGAAGAAGATGGATTGGAGTTTTGGCAAGAATAGGTTAGGCTAACAAAATAACTAGTGAACCTAAAAGAAGGATACATGCCCAGAAAAAATTACATGTTATTCAAGACCCTGTTGTTAGTTCTATCCATATATGTTTTGATCGCCAGTTCATATTATGTTAGATCTGGTTGCATTTTATTGGAATTGAGAGAATAACCAAAATGAATTTCACTTTTCTTGATGCCGAAATAACTTTCATCAACTAGTACTATTCTGATATAAACCATTATAAGTAATTGCTTAGATACATTAACTTTTATTATAAATTAGAAAAATATTTGCGGATCATTTTTAACCAATATATACCTATCCGCATATACATGTATTTATGCAGATATAATGTATCCGCATGTATAACAATTCTTTCATTTGTATTCGAAAAAAGTCACATATCTTATCATATTACACTAAAGAAATAGCTTATTATGATCCATTTTTGAAAAAAATTGATGCAATTTTGTCCCTTGGATCTAGACTATCTTATTTTTTTGGACATAAAGAAATAAAGAAGTCATTACAATTGCCTGGAATATTACGCCCACTAAAGGAACAAAATAGAAGGTGTAGTGCCCCGACCCGCAAGATGCCTTATGATGGATGGTTGGTTCGATGAAGCCTTGTTGGACTTGGGATTATGCGAAGGATCGCTTGGAAAGCTATGCGATCGAGGCGGGAATCGTCCTATGAAAGTGAGTAGTGTTGAACCCTTCAAAGATCCTTTAGCTTCACGCTTAAAATAAAGGATAGTGTGCTATGTTTCTTATTGTGTTGCTCAATAACACCTTGTATGGAATTTGGAAAGATAACGAAAGATAATAATCACCTGAACGTAAACTGTTGTGGCTAAATGAATTGTATACTTGTACGCTGTTGCGATAAATTACATGACAGGTGAAGGCGAAGTCCCAAATACTTGGGCAGTGAGTATATCGAGCTTTGGCTCAATGAATAGATGGCAAAACAGATGTTAAGACCCAAGAACTGGACAGTGAGTATGATTGAATTGCATTCGAATGAATGTGTACTAAAACAGATGCTAAGTCCCAGGAATTGGGCGGTGAGTACACTGAGTTTGGTTGGAAAGATGTATGGTATCAAAGATGTGGTACAAGGGATTGGGTAACAATATTCTATTATCCTGTCGCCGATGTAGAATGTTGATTACGCCAAGATCCTGAAAAGATAGCAAAATGGCTAGATGGCAAGATGGTAATATAAATGAGAATGGTGGCTGAATTACTTAGTTTTCCTTATCATGCATTATATGTTTTCTTCTTAGATAAGTTGCATATAGTTGCATGGTCATGGACAACTTGTCGACAAGGTGATTTCTAGAACGGTATTCCTGGGCCATGGAACCCGATTCGTCCTGGGGGAAACCAATGCTGAAGTAGTAGCAGTGCTGAAGTAGTAGCACGGTATACAGGACTTGCAGTGGGGCTAGCTACCTACACTGGCAAGGGCGCTGTATACCTGTAAGTCGGTCCAAGATGGCGTGTCGCCAGTGACCTTCATATAGATAGGTCCAGTGCTAATGATGTCTTATGCAGGCAGAGTAAGTTATTACTCAAATACAGGGAAGGATGTCGGCTGTTGGTAAGAATCACCTGAACGGTGATAATCATATTGAATCATGATATTGTTCCTAACAATGTCTTGTGCAGGCAGAGTAAGTATTATAAATGTACAGGGATGGCTACACGACCATGGGTAAGAATCACCAAAGGGTGATAACAGTATGCTTTAAATTATGTTGGCTATGAGATTTGCATGCTTTACTTCTTGTCGGCTATAACATAAAAATTGACCCTAAGGCAACGAGAAAGACCACTGTTAATAATGTTCTGTAACATGATTACTTAGTGTTGTCTTCTTAGGTGAGTTGGGCTAGCATCGCTCGCCAGTACATTGATGATGTACTGACCCACATTGTGGGCAATATTACAGGTGTTTGCTTGGGGGAAATCCTGTGAATCAGTGCTTGGCATCGATGAATCGGATGGGTATACAGAAGCTCTTCTTTCAAGACGATGTCTTCTGCTATACGGGACATAATATATGGAACAGTGGAACTCAGTTGTACCAGTGAGATTGTAGCCAAGTTGGCAAGTTCATTATAAAGAAGTCGGTATATTCAGTTGTAGCCCAAAGGGAAAGTGTATACATTCAGTCGGCTATTCAAGAGTCTTGTAATCATTTGTAAACTCTGTATTCCGCTGCAAGTCTTGTAATCCATTATGATTATCAATAAAGAGATACATTCTTCATATCTTGTATGGCTTCAATTTATCTGCTTGGTTTTGCTGTGTTGTCAATGTTTTCTGAGAAATACCAGGAACTGTAATGGTTTTGCCTTGTACAAGTGCAATCTAGACTTGTACGGCATCACGCCCATTGGCTAGTTTTCGATCCTCCGGGATCGGGGCGTGACATAATGGTATCAGAGCACGGCTTTACGTCCTTGGATTCCTATTCGATTTGTTTCTAATCAATGTTACTACTAAAGATGATTCTAAGCTGCTTCCGCGATGGTTCAATGATTGCTTTCGCGATTATTCAAAGTTGCTTCCGCGGTGAATCAAAGTTGCTTCCGCGAATACTCAAAGTTGCTTCCGCGATGAAATCAAAGTTGTCTCTATGATGACTCATCGTACTTCTGTAATTATTTCGTGTTGCTTCCAAACTATTCTAAGTTATTTCCTTGACTGAAGGTCCGTTGATCATTCTAACCTCTCACTGGGTGTTCCATACAATAAGTCTAAATATGTGGGCTGTGATATGTGTGCTTTGTTGAATTTCTAAAAGATACCAAAAAGAATAACAATGATGCGATGCTATAATTAGTTTGTGATGTATGCTGGATGTCTTATGTGTGGGATTCTTTGAATCGATTGTTATGCAGCAATCGACTGTGGGTAATGGCATGATATGTTGGAACAGAATGTGTATGGATTTCAGTGAATGGAAATCGACGGAATCTTGAGTCGATATTTGTGGTCAGCATAACCACTGCAGGATGGATTGTCCATATTGGACGTTGGTTTGATGCGAGGGAATATTATGTCGGAATGGCTTGAGCTCTGAGTGGTATATTACATATACCCTCGTCGTGATAAGATGTCCCTTGACCCTTGATGTGTTTATGATTTTGTGATTTTATTACCTATAAGGTATTGGGTGGTATCGAATCGTAGCTGAGTTTACGATTGATACATGACGGCTAGGTGTGTTTCCTGATTGTTAAGTTGGATGACCCGTTGTGAGATTTTGATGTGTTCAGATGAACCATCGCTAGACCTTGTCGGTTAGCATTATGTTGGGTAATAAGAGAATTGATAATATGAAATAAATGCCTTGGTTGGGAAGAAATAAATTTTAGATTCAGGCGAAGACTTGAATCAGTTGGGTAAGGAGGATTGTAGGCTTGGTAATGATGGTGTAGTGTTGCTATCGAAAGATTTTGCAAGAACAACTATGGACCGAATATTGAATGATGTTGGAATTGAGTAAAAAAAATTGCATGTTGGATATCGACAGAATTGATGGTAATGTTAGACGCTTATCGGGATGTGCGAATGATTTAGACGATGCAGAGAGAGTTGCATCAACGACCGAAAAGATTGAGAATAGGATTGAGGAATAGATGATCTTAGCATGTGGTGCAGTGTGCTTGAGAGGAAATTGATGTCCCGAATTAACAAGTTATGACCCTTGACTATTTTGAGGCATAGAGAATGAGTACTTGTCCCTTGATGCATGAAAGAATAGATGTTCCTTACGAGAGTCGAATGGCTGGGATACAAATAAGTATCGAGGTACAACGATATATAATAAACCATGTCGGTAGATGATGTTGTCGTATGAATAACAAGTTTGGTGGAATATAGAATTGTTGGATTATGACTTAGTTAATGATGTTATGTTATATCCATTAAGATGACCAATATATGAATGCTAGATGATTGGTGCTATAGAGATTGGATTGATACATGAATAATAAATCTTCTTATGGAATCACAAGGAGATGATGCAAAACGAATATTGATGGTTAACGTGAATTGCTAAAAGATGACCGTGTTGGTGCTAGAAATTTATAAATGATGCCTCGGAAGAAATATGATTATGTAGTTGCCTTATTTTGTTGGTTAAGAGAGTACGGACCGTATTGATGATCTAAAAATGTGGGAAATGAATATGTCGCGAAAAGACCGTAGGAAGAGATCGTAAGTGATAAAATATTGAGGTAACAATGTTGGATTATGATTCAGAATAGCTGACCCGATTGAATAGACAATTTGAGTACGATATGAGGATGCGAGTTGGATCAAATAGATGCTATGTCTATGCAAGTAGAAATTGAAAGTTTGGATAATTGATTGATAAGTTTTATATGATAGCTTCCGGAGTGACCATAAGGATTATGGGATAGAATTGTTGGATAGAATTGTCAGATAGATTTTGTCGGTTACGGATAAGTCTAGAATGAGACTTCGTTGGATATGGCCCGAGTATGAGTACGGGTAGAAAGACTTGACCCTAGAATGTTGGTTGGTTGCTTAGAATGTCGGTTGGTTGCCTAGAGTGTCGGTTGGTTGCCTAGAATGTTGGTTGGTTGCTTAAGTTTTAAATTGGGGTGGTGTCCCATGTCCCTAAGTTGGTCAGACCATAGAGTTGCCTATGATGAGAATTGGTTGCCTCTAAGATAAGAGATAAGTATGTCCCTGATAGCTACTCATCTCATATGAGCTAGCGGAATGTTTGGTTTAGCTTAGATTAGCTGACCATAGAGACTTGACTGAATGCTAAGTTGACTGTTGGAAAACCGTAGGATGTCCCTATTGATGTTGCGTGAGTATAGTCGAAATGAGTAAGATATGTTGGAAGGTAGGCTTCGGAATAGAATAGATATTAGGAAATTCGATGTTATAATATTGGATGGGATGACGGATCATGTTGGTTTCGGATATTGAGTTGCCTTTGTTGGAATGTTGGAAATTGTTGGAACTGGTTGGATTTGATTGATTAATATTGAGCGGCGTAAAATTGATGATAGTGCTTTGAGACAGTTGGAATAATTTCATTGATCGGATCAGAATTGAGAATAAGTACAATGACGGAATGGGATAGTGCATGTAGCCGAGATCGGCGAGAGCGAATGTGAATAGGAATGACCCTCGGAATTAATGTCGCTGGAATATAAAGTTGCTTATGCGAGAGGATAATATGTTGGCTTATCAATAAGAGAATATATTTGGGTACAGCGAGAAATGTTACTAGGATGGAATGATGGTACACTTTGACAGATGAATCATGATCGAGAAAGTTACGAGTTGCAAACAAAGTGTATGGATGCGAACGATGATGAGTATAAGATTTAATCGATGAGAATCAGATATCGAAATGAAATGTGGCTATAAGATTTATCAACTTTGGTGGCATGAATGACAATGAACTTGAAAGGAATACTTGATACAGCTAAGTCTGAATACTTTGGAAAATGTTGGGATCGATTGTGGAAAATTGATCGAGTTGGAATTGGCAACATCTATTGTATTATTAGTTGGTTGGGATATTGAATAAACAAGTGGGATTATACGAGATGCTCAAAAAAATTACTGATGTTCGGAAAAGGAAGTTACACCGTAGCTCGTTCGTCTTCCCTATCACTGAATTTGGCTGAAATGCATGTATTTCTGGGACGCCTAAAATATGTGTATGATTCCAACTAAGTGATATGCTGAATTCAAACGAAGCCACGGGGAGGATTATCATGTGCTAAAGGAATTGCACGAGTGTCGGAGGAAAGATCAAAGATGGTAAACTATATTGAATCAATTGGGATACTGTAACGAGACGGCATTTTACTTGAAAATCAATCGAGAGATTGCGGAGAAATATTAGATGGTGCAAGTTGATTGTTGAGAAGTTTCATGAAAAGTTGGTTGAAGTTTTGGGAATGAGTTTTGTTTTGAGTTTCGAGGACGAAACTTTTTCTGAGTGGTATATATTGTAGTGCCCCGACCCGCAAGATGCCTTATGATGGATGGTTGGTTCGATGAAGCCTTGTTGGACTTGGGATTATGCGAAGGATCGCTTGGAAAGCTATACGATCGAGGCGGAAATCGTCCTATGAAAGTGAGTAGTGTTGAACCCTTCAAAGATCCTTTAGCTTCACGCTTAAAATAAAGGATAGTGTGCTATGTTTCTTATTGTGTTGCTCAATAACACCTTGTATAGAATTTGGAAAGATATTGAAAGATAATAATCACCTGAACGTAAACTGTTGTGGCTAAATGAATTGTATGCTTGTACGCTGTTGCGATGAATTACATGACAGGTGAAGGCGAAGTCCCAAATACTTGGGCAGTGAGTATATCGAGCTTTGGCTCAATGAATAGATGGCAAAATAGATGTTAAGACCCAAGAACTGGGCAGTGAGTATGATTAAATTGCATTCGAATGAATGTGTACTAAAACAGATGCTAAGTCCCAGGAATTGGGCGGTGAGTACACTGAGTTTGGTTGGAAAGATGTATGGTATCAAAGATGTGGTACAAGGGATTGGGTAACAACATTCTATTATCCTGTCGCCGATGTAGAATGTTGATTACGCCAAGATCCTGAAAAGATGGCAAGATGGCTAGATGGCAAGATGGTAATATGAATGAGAATGGTGGATGAATTACTTAGTTTTCCTTATCATGCATTATATGTTTTCTTCTTAGATAAGTTGCATATAGTTGCATGGTCATGGACAACTTGTCGACAAGATGGTTTCTAGAACGGTATTCCTGGGCCATGGAACCCGGTTCGTCCTGGAGGAAACCAATGCTGAAGTAGTAGCAGTGCTGAAGTAGTAGCACGGTATACAGGACTTGCAGTGGGGCTAGCTACCTACACTGGTAAGGGCGCTGTATACCTGTAAGTCGGTCCAAGATGGCGTGTCGCCAGTGACCTTCATATAGATAGGTCCAGTGCTAATGATGTCTTATGCAGGCAGAGTAAGTTATTACTCAAATACAGGGAAGGATGTCGGCTGTTGGTAAGAATCACCTGAACGGTGATAATCATATTGAATCATGATATTGTTCCTAACAATGTCTTGTGCAGGCAGAGTAAGTATTATAAATGTACAGGGATGGCTACACGACCGTGGGTAAGAATCACCAAAGGGTGATAACAGTATGCTTTAAATTATGTTGGCTATGAGATTTGCATGCTTTACTTCTTGTCGGCTATAACATAAAAATTGACCCTAAGGCAACGAGAAAGACCACTGTTAATAATGTTCTGTAACATGATTACTTAGTGTTGTCTTCTTAGGTGAGTTGGACCAGCACCGCTCGCCAGTACATTGATGATGTACTGACCCACGTTGTGGGCAATATTATAGGTGTTTGCTTGGGGGAAATCATGTGAATCAGTGCTTGGCATCGATGAATCGGATGGGTGTACAGAAGCTCTTCTTTCAAGACGATGTCTTCTGCTATACGGGACATAATGTATGGAACAGTGGAACTCAGTTGTACCAGTGAGATTTTAGCCAAGTTGGCAAGTTCATTATAAATAAGTCGGTATATTCAGTTGTAGCCCAAAGGGCAAGTGTATACATTCAGTCGGCTATTCAAGAGTCTTGTAATCATTTATAAACTCTGTATTCCGCTGCAAATCTTATAATCCATTATAATTATCAATAAAGAGATACATTCTTCATATCTTGTGTGACTTCAATTTATCTGCTTGGTTTTGCTGTGTTGTCAATGTTTTCTGAGAAATACCAGGAACTGTAATGGTTTTACCTTGTACAAGTACAATCTAGCCTTGTACGGCATCACGTCCAGTGGCTAGTTTTCGATCCTACGGGATCGGGGCGTGACAGAAGGTAAGTTAAGATCTATCATGGAATGAGTACCTCAATTTAATATTTTATTTTTACCTATTATAAAGATATCTTACGATAAGTTTATCTATTATAAAAAATAGTAAGCATAAGTAATAAATAATAAAGGCTTAATTTTACTTTGATATCCTCAACTATTTTAGTTTTTCAACTTAATACCTGAACTACTTTTTTAACTTGATACCCTAAAATTTTTTTGGACAATAATGCCCCTGCTCAAAATTTAAAATTATTCCCCAACCCCGACCCCCCTCCGGCTACCCATCGTCGCCCCCTCCACCCCCACCCCCCTCCAGCAACCCACTTGCACCCTCCCGACTCCCTCCCCCTCCGGCCACCCGCACCCCCACCCCCCACCCCCACCCCCTCCCCCTCCCCCTCCAGCCGCCCGTACCCCCACCCCCTCCTCTGGCCTGTGCCCCCTCCTCGCGCACCGCCAGAGGGGGGGAGGGGGGAGCATCGACGGAGAGGGGGGGCTGGGCATCGCCGGAGATGGAGGGGGGCATCGTCGGAGATGGAGGGAGGAAGCATGGGGAGAGGTAACCAAGGGTATTTTAGGAATTTTTTTTCTTTTTTAGGTATTAAGTTGAAAAACTAAAATAGTTGAGGGTATCGAATTGTTGAATAAAAAAGTTTAGGGTATTAAGTTGAAAAAATAAAATAGTTGAAGGTATCAAAGTGCAATTAAGCCAATAATAAATAATATTAAGTAGTTAATAAGTGCAAGGAATGGAAAATTAAGTGTACCTATTTCTCTTTCTACACGAATATGATGATACACTTGAATAAATTTTCTTATTATTCTTCTATCCTCATATTCTTTCTATCTTTCGAATAAGGAGTTTCTTATTAATAGTAAATATTTACATTATTAAGTAAGTGACTTTAACTACAATCCTAGTAAAAAGGGGGGTTTTCTGGTAGATATAGAAATCCACTTCTATTCTATATTTTCTTTCTATGCGGCTACTTGGCTTGACCATGTTCCTGACATGATTACATGTATAAGTGTTGGAATATTCTATGTGTGTACTGAGGTACAATTCTATGTGTACACTATGGTGCTAATCTACGTGCTAAGTGATCCTATGTGATATATGTCAATACATCCATATTTCCAGCATAGTCATGGTAATGGTCAGGAATATTGGCGTGGTATGATGATTGCTTGATTGACGCATTACACTAAGGATGGATCAACATTTGGGAGTCCACGGGCCAATGTGGATTCATACTTAGGGTACCCGTACCAAGATACGACATCTAGGATAATGACCATGTGACCACGACATGTGATTCCAAGACCAACTTAAGGCTAAAGTAAGTAACTTTTAAGATAGAAGCATTGGATGTGAATGGAATCCCGAGATCGTGTAATACAAGCTACCTCCCAAACATTAGTCATGGCATGCAGGTTGACCGCCATGTATATGGTTTAACATCCTCCATTAGGGGATGGCAATATCCGACTACTATGTGCTATGTATATATGTTCCACACGGTGGCCTTGCAAGTGACCGGTGTGTATTCTACGTGCTAAGCGTTATTATTGGACTGGCTAGCCCTGTTGGGACTGACACGATATAAGAATTTATATATATATATATATATATATATATATATATATATATATATATAAAAGCATTATTAGGATAACCTAGACAAATCATAGAAAGCTGTAGGGGATGGTTGGTCGCTTTAAATTGACTTGCTTGTGATCTGTTCCTTCTGTTAGTAGACAAGGAACATAAACTTTCATGGTACGAGGTCCAACTCATGTCCTTGTTTGGTTGTTGGATTGGACTATTGTGCTATGACAGACTATGGTTCGAAGTTGCAAAACAGAAGCCAATAACCTGATTGTGGTTATAGGATATATTTTATCTTGACGCGATATTGGTACCCTTTGTCGTTGTTTGGTTATAAGGGTGTCGTATGGCCTCGATGATATGGTATAAGCCTATAATCCTTGGCTAAGTCTTACTTGTTGCTCTGGATTTCTCTTTCGTATGTGCTTCTTATGGTACTTGCTATTCGGAGTTGACCCCACTGGTTTTGTTTGGCCAGATCTCGTAGCAGCGCCTGAGGATCCAGCTTTCTTTCCTGAAGATGCTACATATTAGAAGAATGGCCGTCAGAGGATTCACCACTATGATATCATCATTTTGTACTATAGCGTTTAGCCACCAGCACCTGTTTAGCTGGCAGTTTTGGACATTTAGTTTCCTATACATAATTGTAATTAATCAGGCTGCAGCTGACTATGGTTATGTATTATTGACTCTCTGTGCTAGCTGGTATTTTGTACAAGTATTTCTTATGATCATTTTGATGAAGCGTTGGGGACGCCTTACTGCTTTATCTTATATGCTCATTAATTGCTGATTCTTGATTGAACGATTGAGACATAGTTATTCTGTGTGACCTTAGGAGACTTGAGTGTAGCATGCACCCTAAGTCTAGTGACAGCCGTGATCGCCGTATAGCATCTTCGTACCTTATACGGGGTAGCTAGCCATGTCCGTCTCTGTATTTCGGTACTGGGGCATGACAATTAATTTACTTTTATATGTAATTCTGTAAGAACGTTTTATGAAAATACAAATTTGGTTAGCTTTTGAATTTTGGTTTGGACTTTACATGGAATCAAAGTTAATATGTAGCTAGCCATTTAGTATATGTGTAATTATGTACTATGTAATATATTTAAATAAGATTATAAGCCTATATAACTAGTTCAACCCAGGTTAACCTACTAGTTGAATCGGTTTGACCCAACCCAGTGCCCTGACCGGGTCGATCTCCGATACTATTTTTAGAATATTGTTTAGGAGATATTTTTCCCCACTTATTTTCTGTGGGCCTCACTTGCAAGATCATCTCCAACCCTATTGTGAGTTTAGAAAAAAATGATTGCCACATAGAAATGACAAGCTACAATTTCAAAACAATCCCTAAGAGCATCTCCAACCCTATTGCCTTGTTTTGTGATGTGATTCCTATGTGGCATGAGGCACAAGACAATGTCTTTCCTATGTAGCAAGATGATATTCACACAAGACAATGAGATAAAAAAAATGTTCTCCAATGCAAAAGTTTGAGAAGACAATAAAATTAATTTTTTTTTCTTTCCAACTTCCAAGACAACTTTTCCACTTCTTCCTTTTTTTATAATTTTTTTTAATCTATAATTGATGATGTGGAAGTAAAGCATTGTGAAGTCTATTGTCTAGATCTAAACAACCAACATTGTCATGTCAACTTCACAATTTATTTTACATTTGCATTGGAAAACAAATTTTGAAATAAAAAAGTGATAATTCCTATGTGACAACCATTTTTTCCTAAACTGAGTTGGAGATGCTCTAAAACCCAAAGCAGTCAATATCCATAAGAGCATCTCCAACTCTATTGTCAGTTTGGAAAAAATGGTTGCCACATAGGAATGACAAACATTTTTTTTCAAAAGTACTCCTCCAACAATGCAAATGTGAAATAAATTGTGAAGTTGACATGGCAATGACATGACAAGGAGAATGTGAAGTTGGTTGTCTAGATCTAGACAATGCACTTCACAATGACTTTATGTCCACATCATCAATTATGAATAAATATATATATAAAAAAGAAGAAGTGAAAAAGTTTTCTTGGAAGTTAAAAAAAAAAAGTAATTTTATTATCTTCTCAAACTTTTGCATTGGAGAACATATTTTTATCTCATTGTCTTGTGTGAATGTCATCTTGCCACATGATTCACAACACAAAACATGACAATAGGGTTGGAGATGCTCTAATTAGAGCATCTCCAACCCTATTGTGACTTTGGAAAAAAATTAATGCCACATAGGAATGACAAAATTTTATTCAAAAGTTCTTTTCAATGCAATTGTCAAGTCAATTGTGAAGCTTATGTGGCAAAAATTAAAGAAGACATTGTGAAGTTGATTGTCTTGTTTTAGACAATGCACTTGACAATGTCTTCTCTTCCATGTCATCAATTATGAATAAAAAATATTAGAAAAAAGAAAGAAGATGAGTAGTTGTCTTAAAAGTTGTCTTGGAAGTTGGAAAAAATACTTTTTATTGTCTTCTCAATACTTTTGCATTTGAGATAGTTTTTCTATCTCATTGTCTTTTGAGATATAATTTTGCCACATAAACAAGATAATATCTTGTGGCTCATGCCCCTTGTTAGCAATTCGGCAAACGGAAAAAATTCAGGACGACAAAAGTACGAATATAAATCGGCTCAGTGCAAATAAAATACGTTCAAAAATTCGGTCAAATATTCAAAAAATAGAAATATTGAGGTTAGAAACTTCACATTCTTCAATATGTTGTCAAATTTGGTTAATTAAACAGGTTTTCAGCACATTTTTTGTGCCAATTTTTTCAATAATTTATACCGAACACGTTTAAAACTTTGCATGCTTAAAATTTGCGTAATGATTTGGATCTGTCAAAAGTACGCAAGTATTATACGTTTATGAAAGATACGAAAAAATTCGCATATAATACGAGTTTTATTCGGGTGATTGCTAACAAGGCTCATGCCACATAGGAACCACCTAAGATTCACAAAACTTAACAAGACAATAGGGTTGGAGATGCTCTTAGGAAACCCGGCCCAAGTTGGGAATCCAGCTTTACGTATGCCGAGCCATCACGGAACATCCGGGACTTTTCCAACTCCTCTAGAAACCACTTTACGTGAAACCGAGGCAAATTCCAGCTCACATATCCAACGTCGGCAGTTCCGCCACTTGGGTCCTAAATCGGCAATCGAGAGGCTATAAATACTAGGTCCTCTGCTCCTTTCTTTACCATCCTCATCTCATCGCCGAAACAAACCCTAAAATTTTCCCTCTTCTCTCTCTCTCTCTCTCTCAAGGTTCGTCCTCTTCTCAAACCCTAATTTCAGTTCCCTGTAGTATTTTCTTCAATTAAATCGTTCTGTGTTCAATTACTGATCTGTTCGTCTCAAACCCTAATTTCAATTCATGTACTATTTTCTTCCATTAAATCGTTCTGTGTTCAATTACTGATCTGTTCATCTTAGGAAATTATTGATCTGTACGTTTTAGGCCTCTTTTGTTCCTCGAAAGGGAAATTAAATTTTATGTTGTTTGATTGAGCTTTTCTTTCCATTGAAAATATTTTCATCACAAAATTTTCACCAATTATAGTGTTTGATAGCGTATGTTTTCCATGCAATTATTTTTTAAATCTATCAATTTTCAATTTTTTCCTAAATGTTGGAAAATAAAACTGGCACAGTCCATAGGAAATTATCAATTTATATGAAAAATAACTATTTTCCATGGAAAATAACTACAATTGAATACCCAAATTAATCCGTGGAACATTTTTCATGGATTTCTTTCCTAGTAAACTAATTCTGCGGAATTAATTTATTTTTCACATGTTTTCCACCTTGTAAACAAACACAACTGAATCTTGTTTTTTTTCTCTATGGATATGGAAATTATTGTCTTTTCCATGGGGAAGGAAAATTAGAATCTGTCAGATTTCAAGCATTCAAGACGACCATTTGATGTTACTTCCAGTGAAAATTACTCCCATGGTTGTGTAAATCATCCCATATTTTCTTCTGTGTCAGAAAAAAAAAGTCCCCGAATTTGTGGCTACCAAATTCACATCCCAATTCCTTAAATCCGTGAACCAAACATGGCCTTAAATCATTCGCTTGATGGCTTCAATTGTTATTTTTACAGTTCTATTATTTTGGGACTATTGTTTAGTTGGATATAGGAACATTCATTGAATTAAAAAGCGCGCCTAGGCGCAAGGCACAGCGAGGCGCAGGGACAGCGCCTAGGAACAAGCCAGGCGCACCACCTTAAAAAAGCGCACACCTAGTGTAGAAAGGCGCAGGCTCCAGGCGCTCAACAAGGTGCGCCTAGGCTTAAAGTTACTTTAATATATATATATATATATATATATATATATATATATATTTCAACCTCCTATATACATGTTATATAGTTTATGGGCTTTATTGGAAAGTATAGAAATTATTGTCATTAATATTATTGTGCGTTTTAGATTGTTTTCTAAATTAGAATGTACTTCTATATTTAAAGGCTTATATATATGTGGTTATATTATATGTATATAGTTTGAGTTATTTATATCTAATGGGTTTTTAGATTGTAATATATATATATATATATATATATATATATATATATATATATATATATATATAAAGAATAATTTTGTGCCTATAATTAGTGTTATATATATATATATATATATATATATATATATATATATATAAAGAATAATTTTGTGCCTATAATTAGTGATATTTTCAAGTAATTTGGACTTCTATGTAGCTAAGTTTTTAAATGTAGATATTTTTTACATATAAAGAAAAAAGTGCGCCTAGCTTTCAAAAGGCGCGCCTTTAGCCTTGCGCCTAGCGTCTCAGGCTCCAGGAACCTTTGCGCCTTGGTGCGCCTTTCGCCTTTCAAAACTATGGGAACATTAGTAGGGTTGAAAATATTGTACACTAAAGTGCAGTTTTTTTTTGGGTGTAATTGGTTCGCGGAACAGTAGCTGCAGGTTTTTATGTTGATTTGGATCTAGAAATACATATTTTTTGGGTTTTTTGGTTGATGGAACCTAAATTCGTACGCTGATTATTTTTTTTTGTAATATGGATGTGCTAAATTTAGGACCTCTAAATTTGTTCTTGGACTGCTATTAGATTGTATCATCATAATATTTGTCGGTCTTTGTAATTTTATATTATGTGCTGATTTCTCTAGACGTTGATCTCAGTTTTTATTTTGGTCTTTGAGATTGATGCTGATCAAAATATGTTGGATTTAAGGCGATTTTTTGTCATGGAGAATTTAGTTTTATAACATATACTATTTGAAACACTCGGATTATTTGAATTATTTACTTTCAATCGGTTGATTTGATTGATTTGTTCTTAGATGACGTCTTCGGCAACTATTATATTGTATCGTTGCAATACTTGTAGGCCTTCATTCTGATTGTATTTATCAAGCTCGACAATCTTGGTAACTAGAATTTAATGCTTATTTGTTGAAATGTTAATTTTAAGTTGCTATTGCTGATTCTATGATGTCCTGAAGACTACTAATCTTGAAAATACTCGTCAAACATGTGAAATTTATGTTTGATAAAATTTTTTTTTGTCAGTTCTTCATATTTAAACTTTCTGATTATATTGGCTCTACTCCTTTAATAGGTGTAGGTACATACATTTTGCTTGCGCTATCTGAATGTTTTGATTGATAATTATTTTTAGTTGTTTGATAATTTTGTTTGTCTGAATCTTCTACTTGCTGTATTCTTCAATCAACAGATGCAGATCTTTGTCAAGACACTGACCGGGAAAACAATCACCCTCGAGGTTGAAAGCTCTGATACAATTGATAATGTTAAAGCTAAGATCCAGGACAAGGAGGGCATCCCTCCGGATCAGCAGAGGCTGATCTTTGCCGGCAAGCAGCTCGAGGATGGCCGCACCCTTGCTGACTACAACATCCAGAAGGAGTCAACCCTTCACTTGGTTCTCCGTCTTCGCGGTGGGATGCAGATCTTTGTCAAGACACTCACCGGAAAAACAATTACCCTCGAAGTTGAAAGCTCTGATACAATCGATAATGTAAAAGCTAAGATCCAGGACAAGGAGGGCATCCCTCCAGATCAGCAGAGGCTGATCTTTGCCGGCAAGCAGCTCGAGGATGGCCGCACTCTGGCTGACTACAACATCCAGAAGGAGTCCACCCTTCACTTGGTCCTCCGTCTTCGTGGTGGCATGCAGATCTTTGTCAAAACTCTCACCGGCAAGACAATTACCTTGGAGGTGGAGAGCTCCGACACCATTGATAATGTAAAGGCTAAAATCCAGGACAAGGAGGGTATTCCCCCAGATCAGCAGAGGTTGATATTTGCCGGGAAGCAATTGGAGGATGGCCGCACCCTTGCCGATTACAACATTCAAAAAGAATCTACTCTGCATCTGGTTCTTAGGCTCAGGGGAGGGATGCAGATTTTTGTTAAGACCCTCACCGGAAAGACCATCACCTTGGAGGTTGAGAGCTCCGACACCATAGACAATGTTAAAGCAAAGATCCAGGACAAGGAGGGCATCCCCCCTGACCAGCAGAGGCTCATCTTTGCTGGGAAGCAACTTGAGGATGGCCGGACCTTGGCTGACTACAACATCCAGAAGGAATCCACCCTCCATCTTGTCCTCCGCCTCCGTGGTGGGATGCAAATCTTTGTGAAAACTCTCACCGGAAAGACCATAACTCTCGAGGTCGAGAGCTCAGACACTATTGACAATGTCAAGGCGAAGATTCAGGACAAGGAGGGTATCCCCCCTGACCAGCAGAGGCTGATCTTTGCTGGGAAGCAGCTGGAAGATGGCCGAACCTTGGCAGACTACAACATTCAGAAGGAGTCCACGCTGCATCTTGTCCTCCGTCTCAGGGGAGGTATGCAGATCTTCGTGAAGACTCTGACTGGAAAGACCATCACTTTGGAGGTAGAGAGCTCCGATACAATCGACAACGTGAAGGCCAAAATCCAGGATAAGGAGGGTATTCCTCCAGACCAGCAGAGGCTGATCTTCGCTGGCAAGCAGCTCGAGGATGGCCGTACTCTGGCTGATTACAACATCCAGAAGGAGTCGACCCTTCACCTGGTGCTCCGCCTCCGTGGTGGTATGTGAAGAATTGCAAGTCTGGTTCTCTGTGGTGATGCCTGACCTTCTGTCTCGTCGTGTGATGTTATGGTTTATTTTACTTTGTGTGTTTAGTTAATGCTCCAGACTTTGTTTAGTTTCATGCGTAACTGCTGAAGTGGCCGATGTGCAAACTGTGTCTGATCCCTGCATTTGTTGGGGTTTGTTTGCTTTTATGAATAAAGTTTATGTTTGCTGTTATTGGGCTTAATCTGTCAAATCCGGATGTGCATTCCACCAATGTTGAATGTGAAATTGCTGTAGTTGATGTGGCAACAAGACTGCCTTATATTTGTTCGATCGATGTGGCTTCTGATATGGGATGCCTGCAACAATTGAGTATGTGATTTTTATTTTACATTTCTCCACAACAAATCAGTAATGTTGAGTAATCTGTTGGTACTGAATTCATAAATGGTTTTACTGAAATCATCAATGCTTATAGTAGTTGATTCTTTGGGTCTCTTCTTGGTGCCCCACTCCAAATCCTTGTTAGCAATCACCCGAATAAAACACGTATTATATGCGAATTTTTTCGTATCTTACATAAACGTATAATACTTACGTATTTTGGAAAATTTTGGATTTGTACGCAAATTTTAAGCCTGTGACGTTTTAAACGCGTACCGTACGAATTTTTAAAAAAATTGGCAAAAAAAATGTGACCAAGAAACCCAACAATCTGAACTTTCTTGACTCTTGCTGCTATTAGATATTAAGAATGACACAATTCTTAAAAATTATCAAAAGAAAAGAATAAAAAGTCTTACTATAACCAAAAAAAGAAACCCAAGAGTCTTTGTACATGTCCTATATATATGTCGAATTTTTAGTGCCGAATTGGTTCATATGAAACGTACTAAACACGAATTAAATCTGATTTGAATATTTTTCGTTAGACGAATTTTTGACCGTATTCTACTTATATTGTGCCGATTTATACTCGTACTTTTGTCATTCCGAATTTTTTTCGTTTGCCGAATTGCTAACAAGGCTCCAAATCACTTTATCAATTATGACCCAGATGCCACGACCAGAGCAAATCGGCACTTCTTTGAATGACTGGGGGAGCCCTGACATCAGAAGAGACGTACCTTAGCTAGATAGGCTCCGTTTGGAAGGATGGAAAATTGGAAGTCTCTTCGTTAGGAAGGATATTTTCTTCCATAATTTTTGTAGGGCATAATTGTCTTCCACTTTTCTTTCACTTTTGGAAGAATTGAATTTCTTGGTTTAGGAGTGAAAAGTAATTCAGTACGGAGTACAAGTTTCCTACTCAGAAAATAATATGAAGCAAAAGAGAGATTGAAAGTATGAAAAACTTCATTATACTAGAAGAGATTACAACTTTGGGTGGTGAGGAGCAAATGAGGCATGGCTTCTAGAACATCTAGAAAGTTCATGAGTCTTCATGAATGATTCCGAGTTTTCCAGAGGATTCCACAATCTTCTAGAATATTCCTGAGTCTTCCAGAGGATTCCACCATCTTTTAGAAAGTTCTGGAAGCTTCCAGCACAACACCGGTCCGTGAAGGGTTACGCAAATATGTTTCGGTGGGACACAAACTTTTGTGCGTACATTCCCCCCACCTGTCTTGTCAATGTCCTCATCGATGGGTGCACTAAGTCTCAGGACGATGTCCACTCTCGTAGGCATAGTCGCTCCACGTCGTCCCTTCTTTGTGCGTCTCGTGCAACGCTTCCCAGACATGCCTATTTTTTCCTCAAGTTCGGAAGTAAACTGGTTTGCCGCACCAACTATGGCCTCGATCTTTGCCCTCCTCGGCACATGACGAATCTCGTGCGGACTGTCGAGTCGCCGATTTTCCTCATCTCGTGGTTGCACATGGTTTTGCACACCTCCGCGCATGCGAGTCCCATTGCAACCCCGTCGACCCGAATGTTCTCCACGAGCTTTGAGCAATCTTGTGCGAGTTACTCCGCCTCGTAGCTTCTGCCACCGCACAACTTGCGACGCCCTTCTCTGCACTCGTGCCCAACTCGGTAGCACGGTCTATCTCCCTCCCTCCGCAGAAGCGGCACCTCGGGACGCCCCTTTGTAACACCCTTGGTCTCGCACGAAAGGCCTTCCTCCTCAAAATCTTCCTTCTTCTCTAGCATCGCTAGGTATGTCGTCCCCCTTTTGCCACCCTTCTTGAGCTGAGTAGCGGAGATAGCTTTCCTCATCGAAGGCTTGTCTCATACAGCTTTCATCATGCACGATGAGCCTTCCTCTATAAAGTCGACAACTCCCAAATGTGGCATCAGAATCGTCTTAGCCGCGATAAGAAAATCTATGTCCAGTATCATCTTGAAGTCATCCAGAAACGTAACGGTGAAATTGACAACACCTGACCAATTTTTCACCGCTATGCGGACCCCTTTGGCCACCGCCTGCACGAGACGCGCCTCCGTATTGACTGCCTTCATCTTGTTCAAATTTTCCTCCAAGGCTAGACCCAAGTGACAAACCTCCGCGTCCGAGATGAAGTTATGAGTGGAGCCCGTGTCAACCAACGCCCGTGTGCTCATGTCGTTGATCCTCACGTCAACGAACATGAGCTCCTTGCTCGGAGTCTTCGACACAACAGACTTGGCCTTGACGGCGTTGAGTAAGCGCAACGCTCCTATGTGCGCTCCCAGTTCGCACTCTTCGTCCTCCACCTCCTCAGTTAGGACGACGCTAACACGCATGCTCCTCTTTGGATAATCCCGAGCAAAGTGATTCTCTCCGCATATGAAGCACGAAACAACTCGCTCGGGTTGGGCCTTCTCGTGATTATTGCCCTCGAACAGACCCTCCTTAGTATAGCTCTCCCGCTCTCCCCTACTATTTTTCTTGGTGGACTTTGGCTTGACCTTGGCATCGTTATCATCCCCATGTACTCAATGAGCCGCTCAGCTGCTGCCACGACGGTGTTCAAGTCTTATACCCTATGTCGCTGCAATTCTTGAGCCGTCCACGGTTTGAGTCCATCGAGGAAGAAGAATAAGTGATCCTCCTTGCCCATGCTAGATATCGTGAGCATCAAGCGTGTGAACTACGCGATGTACTCCTTGATCGTCCTGGTATGCTTAAGTTGTCGCAAGCTCCGTCTCGCTGCAAACTCCACATTCTCTGAATAGAACTCAGTCTTGATCTCCTTCTTGAGATCCTTCCAAGTCTCTATCGAGCACCAACCCTTCTCGGCTTCAATGTACCTTTGATGCCACCACAACATTGCATCGTCGGTGAAGTAGAGTGAAACAATATCCACCTTTTCGGCGTCATCGTTGATGTACAACGCCTTAAACTATTGCTCCACGTTCCACAAGAAGTTCTCAACTTCTTTGGCATCATGCACACCATTGAAGGATTTTGGCTCGGGGATCTTCCTTCGCTTCAGTGCCTCCCTACTCGAAGGTCTACCGTTCGCAGCGGCCTTCTCCACTATGGCAACTTTGGTCTTGAGTTATCCACAACTCTCGACCGCGGTCTTTAGCCCCTCGTATCCTTGGACCTTCATACACAAGTCCTCAATCTCCACACGATGCCCCTTGAGCTCCCTAAGTGTGGATCAAATCTCTTGGAATTGCTTCCGAAAAATTGCCATGGACGAAGCGACGTCACTCTCCAACCCATCGTAGTACTCATCTAGCCTCGTGTTGCTTTGCTCTACGGAGCCCATGCCCATCTTCATGTCCCTCGAATCCGTCTCCAAGACTCCAACGCGCTCGGCAAGATCGGTAAAGCTACGCTCCACCGTAGACTTCTTGCTCTTGTCCCTCTTCTGGATCTTGGTGTGCCCCTCCTTAGATGACGCGGGTCCCTCCTGGATGTTCTCGAATGTCGACATGGCACCAACCGACCTTCGCTCTAATACCACTTATTACAGATTTAGTGTTTTAGGCTACACTTTAAACCGTGCGGCACACAAGCTTCCTACTCGAAGACTCGTGCCAGCCTTTTCGAACCCGCTTAGCTAGATTGCTAAGATGATAGTGAGAATAATATGGAGCAAATGAGGGAGATAGAAAGTATAAAAAGTTCACTATACTAGAAGAGATTACAACTTTGGGTGATTAGTAACAAATGAGGCCTCCCACTTATTTATAGTGCCCATAGGGCTTACAAGAAACTTCTGAAAACAGAATATTCTAGGAATTATTTTACGAAACTCTAGAACCTAGATATTTATAAGGAGGCTTCTGGAACATCTAGAAAGTTTATGAGTCTTCATGAAAAATTTCGAGTCTTCCAGAGGATTCTACCATCTACGAGAATATTTTTGAGTCTTCCAGATGATTCCACCATCTTCTAGAAAGTTCTGGAAGCTTCCAGCATAACTCCGGTCCGTGAAGGGTTATGCAAATCCGTTTAGGTAAGGCCCAAACTTTTGTGTGTGACGCTCCGCTTCTCTTTCCCTTAACTTTTCTATCCATACCAAACAAGTTTTGAGAAAATGAATTCATCTCTCCATTTTTACTTAGGTGAAGGTCCTCGAAAACCAAAACCAAAACCAAAACCATGTTTTGCTGGTGGAAATTGCTAGCAAAAAGCTATCCATAGGAAGGGGATATTAAGGATGAAAACTAATTATTTAAACAATTGCATATTGTTACTAAGATTTAAATATTACAGTATAATTAATAACTTTGAATGACAAATATAATAAAAGATCCCTAGCTAAAATTTTGACTAGTTATTTATTATCACAACCATGGCGATACGAAGACACACATGTACGGGAAATGCTAAACTTGCCAGTTGATAGAGTAATATGAAGGTGATTATTTCAGCTATTTAGCTAAGTTTCTTCGTGTTTTATATGCTAAAGCAAGAATCAAGTGAGCTTGAATCGTCTGAAGAAACATTTTGTTGGACCCGTGCGGAAGCGTTTACCAACCCACCTAATCAAAACCAAATTCCGTCTAGCGGACACCAAGCACAAGATGAAGACAAGTATATGGCGGTGACTACGTCACCTGGACAAATCCCAACCTTTATAACTTAGATGAAATTACAAGATTGATAGAACTCATGTTGAACCCTTTGTCCTAATAGGTTCAACCCCCTCACCACTCTCAAGAAGAAAAACAGAAGATTATAATTGAGATCACTCACTAACCCGTAGTAATCTTCCTAATCGAAGTTGAAGACTCCTCGATTAGATCTTCTTCTTCCTTCTGTCTTGGATGACAAAGTTCTAAGAGCAAAGTATAAACTTTCTCTTAGATTTTTTTATGGACGAGCATCCTGAATCTCCACTTTGTGTTGTTTTGTTCCTCCACCCTCAACCCATATATATATGATGAAAAAAAATCATATTCTAGTAATAATAGGGTTTCCTAAATAGGAATAAAATAGGAATCATATTATACCTAAAATATTCCATCAACATCATATTTTATATTATAATAGGATTTTCTAAAATAAGAATCCTATTATATCTAAAATAGAACAACACCAATTATGGACATCCAAATCTAATCAAATCAAATATTAAAATAGATTTAGATTCCACAAATATGTTGTTATAAATTCAGACTGGACTCCAACAATCTCTCCCTCCAGTCTGATAATAGGGTATTGATCCCATGGCTCCTCAACTGGACTTCCTACATGTCGTCCCTCGACAGACTTCCTTCTTTCCCATGCCAATGATATCCGATTCCCCGAGATGCTTTGCATCTTCCTTTGTCTCCAGCTTCTCGACCGTCGCGTCGATGCTAGCTGTCATGCGTAGAACCTCCTGCACCACTGGGATCCTACAAATATCAATGATACGACTAAGACCAAAGTCTCTGACGATCAGCCGCACTGTAAGTCTCGGCTGCCTGTCCCCGACTTTCGTTTTCCACTGAAAAGTGTTGACGTTCCGATGAGATTTTTCACACTTGGCTGGCCCAACCAAGCAGACGGTACGGTTCTAACGATATTTGAACTCCTGAACCTGCCCACCTTCGTGTCCCAACTTGAAGTTCTTCCATACACATACATCATCGAGCAGAACATCACGTATTATGCATGTCGTCGATGACCCACAGCTCCCCTTGAACTGTGTGAATGATGACGCTCCCGTCTCAGATTGAGTTTTCTGTAAATCTTGATCTCCTCCCTAGCTTCGAACTGCTGAAACCAATGTCGCTCCGTGAAGCTTTGGCAAACCACTCGTTGCCAAAACTAATTTCGTAGAGCAACCCCCACATGGAGACCGACCAATTGTCATGGGACCGATAGACTGACCCTCAATCTTTGACTCATCTCCATTCGTCGTTGTGTCTCGATGAACCGAATCCTCCGTAACCCTCAAAACTTCTCGAAGACCCTCCTCAGCAAGTTTCCGATGATCTACCTCCTGTCGAATACCCCTTGAATCTCCATCCAGTGTCTGTGGTCTCATGTACAGCTCAACGGCTTGAGCCTGTACATGCCACAACACAAATCTCCCCAATCCAGCTGTTGAGAACCCTTCGCAAGCATCCAATCTTTGTCCCTAAACAGATTACGACAGCCATCATCTGCCAGCCTCCCTATCGAAACTAAGTTGTGTCCCAAACTCGATACATGTCGCACACCACTGAGGATGAGCTTCTCACCAAACTTCATCGTCAAGTACACATCATCGATGCCTACAATTACTGTCGTCCCCTTGCCGTCCATATTCACACGTCCAAACATGCCGCCACGGTATGACCTGAAGATCCTCCTATATGGAGTGACGTGACACGATGTCCCCGTATCCATGACCCAGTCACCATCATGACACATGCCATAAGGTTTTTCTGCGTCGGTCGCTGCGATGATGATATCTCCAAACGCCGTGAGATCCTCCTGATCGTTCTTGCCTTTGGCCTTCTCAGATTTGAACTTCATGCAGTTCCTCTTGATATGACCTCTTTCGCTATAGTGATAGCAGCCCTCCTTGCGGTCCATAATCGCAAGATCCCGAGTACTCTCTCGTGTCCTCGTCTGTGACTTGGGTCTTCCCTTTCAGTAGAAAGCCACCAGAGCGGACTCATACGACGATTCGACTTGCTTGTGCTGAACCTCCTCATTCAACAAGCTACTTTTGACTACCTCCATCATGGCAACTCCATCAGGCACGAAGTTGCTCATCGACACCACTAACGTCTCCAAGCTTTTCGGTAGAGAACTCAAGAGCAGTAGGGCCTAAAGCTCATCATCAATCACCATCTTCATTGCAGACAGCTGATTGATGATATCCTGAACCTCGTTCAGATGTTGTGTTACTGGGCACCCTCTGTGTACTTTGAGTTAACGAGTTGGCGAATAAGAAATGTCTGTTGCCAGCTATCTTCCTTTCGTACAGCAAATGCAGCTTCTCCCACAATGCTTTTGCCGAACTCTCCATGGACATGTGGTAAAATACCGAATCATCCAACCATTGGCGGATGATCCAACCGCCTTCCGATCCAGTCATTTTCAGTCTTCAGCAGCTTTATCCGTTGGCTTTACGCTGTCGTTTTCTAACGGATCATACAAATCCTTGGACCAGAGTATATCCTCTATTCTTGGCTTCCAAATCGCCCAATTTCTCCCTGTGAGGGTGATCATACGAGTGTTCATATGCTCCATAGACATGGTTGCCAGAATCTCCAATGCTTTGATACCAATTATTGGGCGCATGCGGAAGCAGTTGCCAACCCACCTGATCAAAACCAATTTTCGTCTAACGGACAGAAAGCACAAGATAAAGACAAGTATATAGCGGTGACTACGTCACCTGGACAAATTCCAACATTTATAACTCAGATGAAATTACAGGATTGATAGAACTCACGTTGAACCCTTTGCCCTAATAGGTTCAACTCCCTTATCACTCTCAAGAAAAAAAATCAGAAGATTACAATTGAGATCACTCACCAACCCGTAGCAATCTCCCCAATCAAAGTTGACGACTCCTCGCTTAGACATTCTTCTTCCTTCTGTCTTGGATGACGAAGTCCTAAGAGCAAAGTACAGACTTTTTCTTAGATTTTCTTGCTCCACTTTATGTTGTTTTGTGCCTCCACCCTCACCCTATATATATGATGAGAAAATCATATTCTAGTAATAATAGAATTTTCTAAATAGGAATAAAATAGGAATCCTATTATGTCTAAAATATTCCATCAACATCATATTTTAGATCATAATAGGATTTCCTAAAATAAGAATCATATTATATCTAAAATAGCATAACACCAATTATAGGCATCCAAATCTAATCAAATCAAATTTAACTAGATTTGGATTCCAAAAATATGTTGTTACCAAATCAAGATTGGACTCCAACAAACTTGTATGAAATACGGTATGACCCGAACTAGAGTTGGCCCATGAGGTGCGATATTGAATTGGGCCCATATACCTTAAAAGAGAATTCTCATGTAAGGCCTAAACCAATCCCAATTATCTATACCACATAATCCCACCTCCTAATCGATGTGGGACTAAATTACCAACTCCATTGTCACCCCCCATTTGAGCACTCAACCGAAAATGAGATACAATCCAACAATCTCCACCTTAGCTCGTTTCTGCTGACCGAGCAACCTAGCACACCTGGCTACCATTTGTTCGTTCCCGCTAGCCGAACATCCTTAGCATACTCCAGCCACCTTTGCTCATTTCCTCTAACCGAACAACCACTACAATCCAACAATGGTTGCTTGCTTTCGCTATGCATCAATTGATGTTCACTCTGTTTATCTTCCACCTCTCAAGCTTGATTTCAATTATGAGCATCAGAAATGGATACAAAATGAAGCAAATGAGGTCTGCTGAATTTGTTTAGCAAAGATCCTTTCCAGTACTTGGCATAATCTGGCTCTCTCTAATAGATGATCATATTGCTTCAATTTAACAGGTGGCTGACAGGACAAAACTTCTCTTCACCGAGGTATATAACGCTTTGCAACAAATTTTAGAGGAAAGGCGCAATTTGTCGTCGCATAATGGTAACTTGAAATCCTCAGAATCAAGACAACATACACTTGAGCTTGAAAAAATGTCGCAAAAAGAGAAGTGGAATTCGAGGTGTGCTTATTTGCTTCCTTAGCCTTCTTTTTTATTTGATGAATACAACTCATAGTTTTACATTGAAGATAAATATTATTCTTTTGCAGGAATCTCTACAGAAGTTACTGAATAAGGAGGCAAACAAGGGACATCCTGTCATTGACATACTTGAGGTTAATAAATTAAGGAGGCAGTTTCCATTGTCGTGGAGCCATATACTGCAATCCTTTTTGTATATCAACTTGTTGAGAATGTGGAGTAATGTATGGTCTTGGATTATGAGGCGCTTTATGATATTTGTTTTGGAACACTCAAGATGCCACTCCTACCTATAAGTTTAATGTTCTTGTATCGGTTGATATAACTTAAATTCTTCTATTTTGTTTTTTATGTTTGTGATATTATCCTATTTTAATAGATCATATCAACACTGATACATTGATATTGTAATATCCAGTAAATGCAAATATAACTCATGTTCTTTTTCCAAAAGCTATTGGTTTGCAATTTCAAATAATCTGGGACACTTTATATTATGAAATTGCCAGGTTTTGTAATTCATAGCATAAGTGGTTGTGCTGTAACATATTTTATATATATTATTTGAAGATATAGGATTGTAATTTTAAAAATAACCTGGGCAATTAAACAAAAGATGCCAATAGTATTGTTCAAATAGGAACGCCTTTATATTGTTCCAACAATGGAACACTTTCTAGCCATTATATTAAAGTGGTATGAAAATTAATTTGGCACACTATGTTTGGAACGCTTTATTTGTGTTCCAACATTGGAACACATTTAAACCGTTCTAATACACGTTTTTTGGAACATTTTTTTTTCCGTTCCAAGAAATTTGGCAGCCCAAAAATAGGTATGGAATAAAGGCGTTCGAAAATATTTTGGAACACAATTTCTCCGTTCCAAAAAGATATTTTTGGTGTTGTGAACCTTAGCACACTCCGGCTACCTTTGCTCGTTCTCGCCAGCCGAGCACATAAGAGATCCAACATATTGTCATCTCGATCCGTTCGACCACAGAACCAAGCCTGACATATTCATCCATACCACAATTATGTGCCAACCACAAGGCCTTGCTCCACCTTGGGCTCGTCAAACCCACCTTTAAAGCTAATTCTTGTAGTTGATGCTCCTACTCCACCTTGAGAAGAGTTCGTATAATCCGATTATACACATGAACGTTCAGCACCATCTATCTCGAACCAATTGGAGCCGTCCAAACTAGCCCCGTAATCATGGGCTCTGATACCACTTGTATGGAGCGCGGTGTGACCCGAACTTGAGTTGGCCCATGAGGTGCGATATTGAATTAGGCCCATATGCATTAAAAGAGAATTCTCATGTAAGACCTGAACCAATCACAATTATCTACATCACATGATCAAACATCCTAACTGATGTGAGACTAAATTACCAACTCTATTGTCACCCCCCCCATTTGAGCGCTCAACCAGAAACTGTAGTGCCCCATCCCTACATCGTGCCCTGTTTCTCGTCCACGGGATACGCGAGAAAGGAACACTGTCGCTATCGACTCGGTCGGGACCGATAGGTCGGGATCGATTGAATCGATCGAACGAAAACGGTTGAATTAAGATCCATTCCCCATTATGGAATGGCTTCTTCGGAACCAAGTCCCATATTCAGCGGCTTGTGCCTCGAGGATTGACTCTGCGGCTGAGTCGGGAGAGACCTCCCGTTGCTCTGCTTTTCACGCCGCTTGCATTGGTTTTGGCTTTGTTTTCTGAATGCATTTTCGTGAATATTTTTGATGGTTTTCATGGCTTGCGTTTCGAATTTCGCATTCGTATCAAATTTCCTTGAATAAAATAGTGTTTTAATCGATTGCTTGTGCGATTTCAGGTGATCACGTAGGCAACGTCTAGCGCGGCCAACCAGTTTTTCGTCTCAAGTAAATACTAAGGTGAGTGGCTGACCCTTCTTCCCTCGACCCTCTTCTCTAATACATTATCGATACTAGACATATATTATGCTAGATGTAATGCAACGACATGAATGATGTTCCAATGAACGGTCACACGACGTCTCACGTACATAATCTATACAAATGCTTGTCATATAACATTATCATGCTTGCAATTACCGTATCATATAGAGAACCGTGCTAAGGAAAGACGAATCGATTAAATGAATATCGCAACAATACATAAATATGTGCCTTGAAATAACAATTAACTTAGCACCGTCATGGACAACTTGTCGACAAGGACGATTGTTTCTTCGGACGGTATTCCGAGGCCACGGGACCGTTCCGGCCTAGGAAGAAACACGGATAGCTATCACTACTAAAATCTGCTCAATTGGCGACGTAAATTTAGCGACGTTGGCAAAACGTCGCTAAATTGTGGACATTAGCGACGTATAAATGAAACGTCGGTAACCGTCGCTACTAGCGACGCAAATAACGACGTGACAACGACGTATATTAGTTACGTGAGATAGTCGTCGCTACAACGTCGCTAATTGCGACTAATTTAGCGACGTTAGTAATAACGTTGCTAAATTCTAACTAAATTAAATTCCCCCCCCCCGATTCATTTCCCTCCATCCATTTTACTCTCTCACTCTCTTCCTCCGGCATTCTCGCTCTCACTCTCTCCGGCGCTCTCACTCTCTCCGGCGACTTCACTCTCTCCGGCAACTCTCCTCTGGTACGTGACTTCCTCTTTCTCTATTGTTGTTGGTGGTTGGAGGTACTGGTGGCTCGGGGGGAGGGGCAGGGGGGTACGGGTGGTTGGGGATGAGGAATGGTTGGGGGTGGCTGGGGGGGGGTGGGGCAGGGGGGGTGAGGACGGCTGGAGGTGAGGAGGGGGGCTGGGGGAAGAGGAGGGTTAGGGTTCGGGTTAGGGGAAGGGGCGGGGGGTGTGAGGGCGGCTGGGGGGGTGAGGGCGGGAGGGCTGGAGAGGGGAGGGGGGATGGTAGGGGAGGGGTTGGAGATAGGGTTCGGGTTAGGGTTAGGGGTGGTGTAGGGGTTGGGGGGACTGGGGAGGGGAGGGGGGCTTGTGGGGGAGGGGTTAGGGATAGGGTTCGGGTTAGGGTTAGGGGTGGTATAGGGGGGAGGGGTGCAGGGGGGCTGGGTCAGGGGCACCGATAGTGCCAAAAAATCTGATTTCCTACTAATAATTATTTGTTTTCCGACACCGAAAAATCTGATACTCCGATTCGAAACCACGTACCGATAGTGTCGATATTTGTAACACGTAGTTTTGTTGGTTGGTTAATTTGTAACACGATAGTGCCGATATTTGTAACACGTACCGATAGTGCCGATATTTGTAACACGTAGTTTCCTTGATCCTGATACTCATAGGAATGGTCCCGAGTCGCGGCCGTAGTATGTAGTATATTCGTTTTAGTTTGTAGTATATTCGTTTTCGTTTTGAAGTTTTAGTTTTGAAGTTTATTCGTTTTAGTATGTAGTATGTAGTAGGAATGGTCCCGACTCATAGGAATGGTCCCGAGTCACGGCCGTATTATGTTGTATGTAGTATATTCGTTTTAGTTTTGAAGTTTATTTATATTTGCAGATATCTAGAAATGGCTATATCCATGTATCTGCTAGACCGTTCGTGGATGTACAACCGCATTCGAGATGACAGGTGCGGTGTACGAAATGAATACATCGCCGGAGTAGAACAATTCCTCCAATTCGCGAAGGCGTTTCCTCAATCCATGGACGGCATGGACATTAAGTGCCCGTGTGCAAAATGTCAGAACATGAAGTTTTCAACCAGAATTGGATGTGACATATCACTTATACACAAAGGGTTTTCTTCCGAATTACTACTAATGGACTGCACACGGAGAGCTTGTACCTTTAGCATTCCAAGCGGAGCCTTATGTGGAGCCTTATGTAGAGCCTTATATGAATGTCCACAACCGAACTGGTGTCGACAACGAGTACGTGAACATGGTCTTCGACGTACGGGACCTAGTTTCGATCCATACAATCGTGACGCAGCTGAGGAGGCACCGAATGCCGATGTCGCAAAGTTCATGGAGTTACTGGAGAATGCAAGGACTCATTTATCCCTGGCTGTGAGGACCATTCACCATTAGAGGTGATCACTCGGCTCTTGAGCATAAAGTCTGACTTTAACATGTCGCAAGAATGCTACAATAGAGTGCTCGAATTGATTACCGATATCTTGTCGGAGGGTGCCAAGTTACCGAAAGACTTCTACCGCTCTAAGAGGATGGTGAGATCCCTCTGGATGGGATATGACAAGATCGATTGCTGTCAGAACGAATGCATGCTTTACTACAAAGATCACAAGGATGCAGAAGTGTACGAATTCTGTGGTGCTGATCGCTACAAGCCAACTGCTGCAGACAAGTCTAGAAGACCGACTGCTTCAATGTACTACTTGCCATTGACGCCGCGGTTGCAGAGGTTGTTCATGGTGAAAGAGACTGCCGAAAATATGAGTTGGCACAAGCGACAACAGACCGAAGGAGTGTTGGATCACCCATCTGATGGAGAAGCGTGGAAGCACTTCGATCGAGCATATCCTAATTTCGCTTCTGATGCGTGTAATGTAAGGTTGGGGCTCTGCTCTGATGGTTTCACCCCATTTGGTCTTTCAGGCTCCCAATATTCATGCTGGCCGGTAATCCTCTCTCCGTACAACCTACCGTCTTAGATATGCATAAAGACACATTACATGTTCTTAACTATTATCATCCCCGGTCCGAACAACTCGAAGAGGAATATCGATGTGTACTTACAGCCATTGATAGATGAGCTGAAGCAGCTATGGGAAACAGGGGCGTACACGTATGATGCTTCAAAAAAACAGAATTTTTAGATGCGGGCAGCACTAATGTGGACAATCAACGACTTTTCGGCTTATGGAATGTTATCCGGATGGAGCACTCATGGTCGGCTTTCATGTCCGTATTGCATGGACCGCACTAAGGCTTTTCGTTTGAGACACGGAGGAAAGCCATACTTCTTTGATTGTCACCCGGCAGTTCTTGCCGAAAGACCATCCGTACCGTAGGAACAGAACTGTATTCTGTGCCGGAGCTATAGAGAAGGGCGATCCACCACCAATGTGGTCCGAAGAGGACACATGGGAGCAAGTAAAAGAAATCTCAAGTGCTATTGAAGATCCTACAATGAGCAGCTGTTGCGAGGGATTTGGCGAAGATCATAACTGGACCAAAAGGAGTATATTCTGGAATCTACCATATTGGAGCACAAATCTGATTAGACATAACCTTGACGTCATGTATATCGAGGAGAACGTATTTGATAACATAATTAATACTGTAATAAACGTCAAGGGAAAGACAAAAGACAATCAGAAGGCTAGATTGGACTTAGCCGAAATATGCAGACGCCCTACATTGTACATGATAGACAACGAGAAGGAAAAGCTTTTGCGGCCTAAGATAATCTACTCGCTGGATAAGGAGGACAAAGTGAGACTTTATAGATGGATCCAGGACTTAAAATTTTTGGACGGATACGTCTTCAATCTAAGAAGATGTGTCGACATAAAGGAGTGTAAACTGACCGGAATGAAGAGCCACGATTGCCACGTATTCATGAAGAGGTTAATTCCTGTTGCATTTCGAGAATTATTACCGCCGGTAGTCTGGGATCCATTAACAGAGCTTAGCATATTCTTCAGAGATCTTTGTTCTTGCAAGTTGCTCGTCGATCGTTTAGAGAAGCAAGAGAAGGACATTATGGTAACACTTTGCAAACTTGAGAGAGTTTTCCCTCCTGTATTCTTCGACTCAATAGAGCATTTGCCGATTCATCTTATCCATGAGGCTCTTGTTGCTGGACCTGTCGGTTATCGTTGGATGTACCCGTTCGAGCGACAGTTGAACCACCTCAAGAGGAAGGTGAAAAATAAGGCACGGGTGGAGGGTTCTATTTGTGAAGCATATGTCCTTGAGGAGATTTTAAACTTCTGTTCCATGTATTTTCAGCCTCATATTGCTACAAACAGAACAAGGGCTCCCAGAAATGACGACGGCTATGAAGTTGGTATTGAGGCAAAGCTGAAAGTATTTACTTGCCTACGAAAAACTATCTGATAAAATAAAAAAAGATATCTAAATGACGACGAGGTTAGCGCTGCAATGTTATATGTATTTCTCAACTTCGACGAGGAAGAAGTGGACAAGCTAGAGGGGTAAATAAAATTATTTTGCGTGCTTCGTTGCTTCTGAATATTACTAATATACCTATACTTCGTTGCTTTTCAGCATGTTTAAGGATGAGGTAACGTCCAACAATTCGTACGCAACCGAGGAGGAAGTAGAACAGCAAATGAGACTTCATTTTTTTGGTTGAGAGCATATGTACGGATATCTTCACAATTTACTTTTTTTGTACATTTATACATGCACATAATAATTAAGTTAGCATCGTTTATATAGTATTTAGGTTGATCGTCCGGAGGCAATCCTTGAGAATGAGTATATTAAAACTCTAACCAATGGGCCAATTTATCAAGTGAAGACCTGGCCAAGTTACTGCGTAAATGGTTTCAGGTTCAAGTCAACAAATGCTCGAATAAGAGATGACTTCTTGGATTTGGATTCTACGAAGAATAGCTGTTTGTGCATAAAATCTTCAAACTACAAAGACGTCGACCCAGGCAATGACTTCTTTGGCGTCTTACGGGAGATTGTGGAACTGAATCGAAAGCTAGGGTAGAAATTAGCCCAGGATCATTTTCGGATGCAAACCGGCATACCGACGGTATACCGTCTATACCAACGGTATACCAATTTTGTTCACAGAAAGTTTTCTGTCTACAAAATTGGCATACCGACGGTATACCGGTTCATACCGACGGTATACCGGTTCAGTAACGTTGAAAGTCCAACGGTCGGATTTCCAGCATTAAATGATCCCAACGGCTATATTTCGAGCCGTTGCAATCCCAGACCGGTATACCGACGGTATGCCGACTCATACCGGCGGTATGCCGGTCGCTGACTGAAAAGTTGCCTTTGGCTCTTTCAATGCTTTGGTTATAAATAGCCTTGAACCCCTTCATTCAAGGTTGATGCTTTGAGCCTAAAAATTTCTAAACCACCAAAGCCTATCCACAAACAACTCTACAAAGCTTTCATTTGCCATCCACAAATTGTGTTAGAGTTATTGAGTTGAAAAGTGAGATCTTCATCTTATTGTATAAGGAGATCAAACTCTCGGTTGAAGTTGGAGAGTCTTCGTATCCAAACTCTCGGTTGAAGTCGGAGAGGCCTTCGGATTAAAGCTCTCGTGTAAGAAGTTGGCGAGTTCTTCGGATCCAAACTCATGTGTAACTATTTACTCAAATAGTGGATTAAAGCCGGAGAGAGTTCCGGGACTGGAGTGCCTCTTGGAAGGATACCAGGATATATCGTGTGTCGGTATTGTTATTGCTTCTTCTCTTGCACTTATATTTTAAATTGCCCATTAGCTTGTGCTAAGTGTTTGATTAGTTAGCTTGACCCTATTCACCCCCTCTAGGGTACCTACAGGCGAACCCAGGGATTGAATTCTGTATTTTGTATTTTGTATTCTGTATTTGGCTCAGGCTCCAGCTCTATTTGCATTTTGGAACCTTTTTTATATATTTTTTAATTTAGTGACGTTCTTAGCGACATTATTTTACTTCGTTAAATATTAGTGACGTTAATAAAGGTCGGTAAAAATGTCGCTAAATGCTGACGTGGCAACACGTGTCACCAAATCTGATGTCAGCACGTCGTCGCTAAAACGTCGTAATATTGTCGCTAAACGGCGACCACACCATAACGTCGCTATTTACGTCGCTAATTAGCGTTAACGTTTAAACGTCGCAAAAATGTCGCTAATTAGCGACGTTACTAACGTTGCTAAAGTACGTCGCCATAGCGACGGTTTGCAACGTTTTTTTTCGTTTAGCGACACGTCTTTTTCCGTCGCTTCCGAAACGTCGCCCAAAACGTCGCTAAATTTACTTAGCGACGTTTTCACTGAGATTAGCGACGTTTTGTAATGTCGCTAATCTGACAAAATTTTGTAGTGTATGCCGTATGCATGCCACGGTAGGCAGTAGCTCTCAACGGGGCTCGCTACCCTGCACTGAAGGACCACTGTCTACCAAGTTATATGTCCAGGATGGCTTGTCGTGCCAGTGACCTTCATGAATGCACTCTATTATGTCTTATTATTATCAACATGACAGGTAAGAACATGGTAAGTTTATGCTACAACGACGCGCTCTGCCGGGGGTAAGATCTATCGTCGTTATAACGGTTGTGCCTTCAAATATAAGTTCGAATTGAGTAGGATGGCTAGAAACCTCACTAAACATTTGCATGCACGCTTTGTCACCCTCACTTTTTCCAGTTAGGGGTAAAATGATAATTTTCCATTTTATATTATTTTGGGAATTTTATTTCATGAATAATATTATTTAATTATTATAGGAGTCGGGTTCGAATTTTATCGCATTCCGAGTTAATTCGGGACCCCGGTGAATTTCGACTTGAGCTGTAATTAGCCTGTTAGCTAACCATGGCCCACTACACTAAAAATTAGGGTTTAAGAGTTTGGACTAGTTTCCCATGAGTAATTTAGTTTAATTATGATTTTTATTTATTTTTAGCAACTTCCTAATCCTAATTTGGAATTTATTAATATTAGGCTTAGGGAGGGGCAAACTTGTAATTTACAGGTGCCCCTCACCCACCATGTTTGGCCGGCCCCTATAGGCAGCCCCCCCCCCCCCCCCCCCTCCACCTCTTTTTCTTCATCACCAAGAAAACTCTCTCTCTCTTCAATTCTTTCTTCCAACTTCTCCTTCTTCCTCTTCAACCTACAATTAGGTAAGCTTTAATCTTCTAATTTAATTCTCTTTTGCATATAGTTCATTCACATTAATTAGAGGTATGACCATTCTCTTCCATTTGCCCACAAATTTGTAGGTTTTCCATAGAAAAATAGGTTAAGGATTTATTAGGATTTAATCATTTTGTGAAATGATATATATATATACATATATATATATACATGTGTATTTATGTGTGTGTATTTATTTATGTATTTGTGTGTGTGTAGAGGAGGGTGATATTGTGTCATGGGGATGGTGGTGTTGGGAGAGTGGTGTGTGTGTGTTTGTGTTGTGTGAGGATGTGTGTGTGTTTTGTGTGTGTGTTTATATATATATATATATATATATATATATATATATATATATATATATATATATATATATATATATATAGTTATATATAGTTATATGAGTGTATTTATATATATACATGGATGTGTGTATATGGATGTGTGTGTGTGTGTTATATATATATTTGGAGGGATGGATAGATTTTAGATAGATATCTAGTTATATATATATATATATATATATATATATATATATATATATATATATATATATATATATAGATATATATATAGATATATATGAAGTGTATTATATAGGGAGATAGAAGAGGAGAAGAAGAAGAAGATTAAACGCAGCAGCAGCAGCAGCTTGCTGCAGCAGTAGCAGCAGCTACCTGCTGCAGGAAGAAATCCTCCCCCCCCCCCCCCTATGGCCTTTAAGCCTAATAAAACCCCCCTTTTACCTATGTGTATATATATATATATATATATATATATAGATATATATATAAGTATTATATATGGTTGGAATCGTAGAGAAGAGTAGAAAAAGATTATGGAATGAGAAGTTAGAAAAGAATTAGAGGTTAGAAGAAAAGATAGGAAGAAGTTAGAAGAAAAGGGAAAAAGCTAGAATAGAAAAAGGGAAAAACCGAGTTAGAGGGCGAAACGGAGTTCGGAGTATCCGATTGAGTTGAAATTTGGCGTGGGGCATGAATACGTGATTTAGATTTTGCGGGTAGGCTTCCGGGTGGAATTCGGGGTCGTAGGGCGCCCGTATCGCGTCGTATCGGTGCGTATCTTGAAATATTTAAGATTTTGACAACGGGCCGTATCGTGGACCGAATGTCCACGTTACCTAGGTATTTTGGTAGATATTATATGTATAGACTAGTATCATACTACCCTAGGGAGATCGGGTCAAAATATCAAGCGTAGGTAGGCTAACTGGATAGTTGTCGAAGCTAGAATTTTACCCTTTTTAGGGGTAAAATAGGATATTGGCCTACGGCCAAGATATGAGTTTCGAAGTCCAAGATGGACTTGGATATGGGTTGTAGAGGTTGGTAATAGTTAGAAATAGTCGCCTAGACCTAGTCTTGGCCCCGGTTGACCACAGTTGACTTTTTGGACCAAAAGTCAACTATGGGTCAACGCTTTACCCAAATTAGTCCAGATTTCCATTAGACTTGTGTAGTTGACCAAAAGTCAACTATTAGTCACCATTGACCTAGGGTTGACCATGGTTGACCTAGAGTTGACCTAGAGTTGACCAGAGTTGACCAGTTGACCAAAAGTCAACTGTAGGCCAACTCTTGATCCCGTTTGACTTTCTTCAACTTGTTTTGACCCGTGATGACTGGTATGACCTAAGATTGACTTGGTGAGGCTTAGATTGACTTGATATAACTTGATTTGACCTAGATTGACTTGACAGGACTTAGTGTGACTCAGTGAGACCTAGTTTGACCTAGATTGCATATCATTCATTGTAAATCATTCCTAAACTTGTTTAAACCTAAATTAACTTACAGTATCTCATATTTAGGTCTTCTGATACCGCTCTGAGCATTGATATACCATACAGCTCAGGACAGCAGGCGAGTACATTCACTGATAGTTTTTATTGTCTTGATATTTGCTATATCCGATTCAGTCGTAGTGTCTTACTTGATTCTCAGACACGATAGTTCACGGACTAGTATTGTCGGATTTCTGTCATGAGATGTCATTCCTAGATTTTTTGGGATACTGGTACTTGCTTAGTCTTGATTCTCGTACTTGTATTGACGCCGATTCCTGAAGAGGACTTGCTCCCCTTAGGGAATCCCGCGTCATGACGTGCTATGTCCGGATCCGTATACTACTCGGGGAATGGGGAATATTATAGATAGTGTGATCAATGCCCCCTTGAGTTACTCCTTGCACCATAGCTATACCCTCACCTCACGATGGGTATAGCCTGACCTGTGTTACTTCTCGCTCCATAGCTTACCATCCCGGCCGGGCCGAGTCTACGTACTTGTAGCCGGTCGGCTGGAAGCCTGATGCTTGACCCATACCGATCACATTAGGCTATAATATTCGAGGCACATTTTATATTTACTTTTTCTGTCATAATCCTGTTCTGTCTATATTCAGTACTTTCTCACCATGCATGATATACAGTTACTCACATGCTCTACATGCCTTTACATTGTACCTTGATTTGGAGACTAAGTTCTGCTCGGAGAAGAGTTACAACCCCGGTCCTTGTTTGGTTTAAGGGTTGTAACTCGGCTTCCGAACGGTTCCCAACTTCCAGTGATTCTACTATTCCAGAGACCCAGGCAGTTGCGCAGGGAGGTCTACCACCTCCACTCCAGAGGGTTACGGCCGTTCTTCCAGAGATACTGCCGCCACTACCACCGATACCGACGGATACACATCACATGTTCCTTCTCCTTCAGCAGATGATGGAGACACAGCGGGCCCAGGCAGAGGCGTCGCAGCGCCAGTCGGAGGCGTCACAACCGACAGATCGAGATGCTGAGGCAGAGTATGGAGAACTCGCATCAGCTTGCCCTAACAGCAGTAGAGAGAGTGGCACCGGGTACGGTGCAGGGCCCTACTGGCCAGCAGCCGTACCAGCAGCTGTCCAGGCCGGGGACAGTGTTGGACTTCAGGAAGATGAGCTCCAGGGACTTCTCAGGCACGGAGGGCATCCTTTACGTAGACAACTGGCTAGAGGATGTAGAGCGGAGCATGGAGCTGGCAGAGCTTCCTAGAGCGCTTTGGGTTTCGGCCGCAGCCAGCCGATTCTTCGACATTGCGCTGACATGGTACCCGCACGGATCCTCGTGCGTCGGTGAGAGGGCTGACTTGGGAGAACTTCCGGAGGCTCTTCAAGGAGAAGTTCTTTCCGAACGTGGCTCTTACAGCATTGGAGGGCCAGTTCGTGGGTCTAGTTCAGGGGAACTCGTCGGTGGACGAGTATGCAGCCGAGTTCTTCTGCCTTAGCAGGTTTGCTCCCGGTATGATCCAGGATGAGGGGCAGAAGGCTCGTAAGTTCCGCAGGGGACTTGTTCATGCAGTGCGCACCCGCACCTCGGGTCGCCGTGATGCGACGTTCGACCAGATATTGATGGACGCGCAGATCGCAGAGGAGGACTTCGGCCTCAAGTCGAAGAGGAGCGGAGATACTATGGGGGCGAGTTCCAGTACGGGACCGGCCAAGCGCCCCCACTTTCAGCAGCAGCAGCAGAGGCCGTTCCAGCAGCAGCCTCTGTTGCAGATCCAGCAGGCACCGGCGCGTGTCCAGCAGCATCAGGGTCAGGGCCAGAGGCAGGTCCAGCAGTGTGCTTACTACGGGAAGACGGGGCACAGCAGAGACGTATGCCGGAGGAGGTTAGGCGCTTGCCTATTCTGTGGAGGGACCGACCACCAGCTGAAGGGCTGCCCTGCTCGGGCAGCCAAGGGAGGCCAGGACAGGGTGCAGCCAGCTAGAGGACCAGCGGTTCAGCAGAGGGGTCCTCCACTCCAGACCCAGCAGCAGCGTTTTGTCCAGCACCAGAGGGGAGCACCCGCGGGCAGGGTATTCGCTTTGGCAGCAGAGGAGGAGACAGAGCCCGTGGGAGATGTTGTTGCAGGTCATGTTCTCCTAGATTCTTTCCCTACTTTCGCCTTATTTGATTCTGGGGCGACCCATAGTTTTGTGTCTGTTTCTTTTGCTCTGAGACACAATATCATTGCTGAATATATGGGTAGAACTTGCAAGATTATGACCGGGGGAGGTATTATCCTGGTTAATAACATTTGCAAGGGGCGGAGAGTCACTCTGAGAGGCCGGGACTTGAGTGCGTGTCTGCTCGTAATGCCCCTACCGAGGTACGATATGGTACTCGGTATGGATTGGTTGAGCATGCACCATGCTAGCATTGATTGTAGAGGAGGCAGAGTTCTTTTTAGGACGCCGGGTGAGCCAGAGATCGAGTTTGCTCGAGGAGCAGCGGAGCCGGAGGCTGGATTCTGTGGAGCTTTGTTGGCGGGGCAGGATTTGCCACATCCGTTGATTGCTGAGTTCTCGGATGTCTTTCCCGAGGAGTTGTCGGGGATGCCGCCAGACAGGGACATTGAGTTCTCCATAGACTTGGTGCCGGGCGCCGAGCCTATCTCGCAGCATGTCTATAGGGTGAACAACAGCGAGTTGATAGAGCTGAAGAAGCAAGTCGACGAGCTGCAGGACAAGGGGTTCATCAGATCCAGTTCTTCGTCCTGGGGAGCGCCAGTCCTGTTCGTGCCGAAGAAGGACGGTACGTCCCGTATGTGTATTGATTACCGGGCGCTCAACAACCTCACTATCAAGAATAGGTACCCTTTGCCGAGGATCGACGACTTGTTCGATCAGCTGAGTGGGACAAAGGTCTTTTCGAAGATAGATTTGAGGTCCGGGTATCACCAGCTGAAGGTGAGGCGGGATGACATTCCTAAGACGGCATTTCGGACTCGGTACGGCCAGTACGAGTTTACAGTGATGCCATTTGGGTTGACCAATGCTCCCGCGGTGTTCATGAACTTGATGAACAAGGTATTCCATCAGTACCTTGACAAGTTCGTGGTGGTCTTCATAGACGATATCTTGATCTATTCGAAGACGCAGGAGGAGCATGAGGAGCACTTAAGAGTTTTGTTAGAGACTCTGAGGAGGGAGCAACTCTACGGAAAGCTTTCGAAGTGTGAGTTCTTCTTAGACCAGGTGGAGTTCCTAGGTCATGTTGTGACCGAGCACGGGATTTCAGTAGACCAGAGGAAGATTTCGGCAGTGGAGTCTTGGTCTACGCCCAGTTCAGTTGCCGAGGTTCGGAGCTTTCTGGGTTTGGCTGGTTATTACCGGAAGTTCGTCCAGAACTTCTCGAGGATTGCAGAGCCGATGACTAGACTCACCAGGAAGGACGTGGAGTTCGTCTGGACTGATGAGTGTCAGGCTGCATTCGATGAGCTGAGGAGGAGGTTGACTTCAGCTCCGATCCTGACTTTGCCATCTGGGTCAGGAGGGTTCTCGATCTTCAGCGATGCTTCCGGAAAGGGTTTAGGGTGTGTTCTTCAGCAGCACGGGAAGGTGATTGCCTATGCATCCAGGCAGTTGCGTCCTCATGAGAAGAACTATCCTACTCATGATCTGGAGTTGGCCGCGGTTATATTTGCTTTGAAGTTGTGGAAGCATTACCTGTACGGAGAGCGAGTTGAGATCTTCACAGATCACAAGAGCTTGAAGTACGTGTTCACTCAGAAGGAGTTGAACATGCGGCAGAGGCGGTGGTTAGAGCTGATGAAGGACTTCGATATATCCTTGTAGTACCATCCGGGGAAGGCCAACGTAGTTGCAGATGCCTTGAGCAGGTATCCTGTTGCTATGTTCTTGACGACAGATCGTTATTTGTTGGCCGACCTGGATAGTTTGGGTATCGAGGTCATCATTCCGGGCATAGAGATCCAGATGTGGGGTTTGCAGATTCAGTCTGAGCTGATGGATAGAGTCAGGTCAGCGCAGTATGATGATGTTGCCCTGAGGAGCATCAGGGAGCAGGTGAGGATGAGCTTGCTTGACGATTTCTCTTTAGCCGAAGACGGGTCGTTGCGGCACGGTACTAGGCTGTGCGTTCCGCGTGGAGAGTTTCGGGAGGAGGTTCTTCAGGAGGCGCATCGCTCTCAGTATTCTATGCATCCTGGAGCCAACAAGATGTATAGGGACCTGAGAGAGCACGTATGGTGGTATGGCATGAAGTGCGAGGTAGCTCAGTTTGTATCTCGTTGTCTTGTGTCTCAGCAGGTGAAGGCCGAGAGGCAGAGACCAGGTGGATTGCTACAGCCGCTACCCATTCCCGAGTGGAAGTGGGAGCACATCACCATGGACTTTGTATCTGGACTTCCACGGTTGCCAGGAGGGAAGGACGCAGTTTGGGTCATAGTTGATAGATTGACCAAATCGGCCCACTTTTTGCCTTTCAAAGTGGGTTTGTCTACGGAGAGGCTGGCTGAGCTGTATGTTCGTCAGATTGTGAGATTGCACGGAGTTCCGGTAAGCATAGTTTCAGATCGGGATAGCCGATTCACTTCCCACTTCTGGAGGAGTTTGCAGGCTAGCTTGGGCACCTCGCTCAAGTTTAGTTCTGCTTATCATCCTCAGACAGACGGGCAGTCGGAGAGGACCATCCAGACTCTGGAGGATATGCTTCGCACATGTGTGCTAGATCTCGGGGGTTCTTGGGAGGACCATCTTCACCTGGTAGAGTTTGCTTACAACAACAGCTACCAGGCCAGTATAGAGATGTCACCATTTGAGGCTCTATATGGACGGAGATGCCGTACTCCTTTGTCTTGGGACGATGTTGGCGAGCGGGGCGCTTCTTGGGCCGGAGATGGTTGTGGATGCGGCCGAGAAGGTCAGATTGATTAGAGACAGACTCCGGGTAGCTCAGGATAGGCAGCGGCATTGGGCCGATAGTCACCGGAGACCGTTAGAGTTCGAGGTTAGTTTCAGTTCTTGTCATGATTGTTGTGATTGTTTGTTAGTTGTGTGTTGAGTTTTTGTCTTGTGTTTAGGTTGGTGACATGGTATTTCTGAGGATATCCCCGACACGTGGCACTATTCGCTTTGGCGGCGGTGGGAAGCTCAGTCCGCGCTACATCGGACCTTTCACCATCTTAGAGAGAATCGGTGCAGTAGCCTACCGACTGGACTTGCCTACCAGGCTCGAGGGAGTGCACAACGTGTTTCATGTATCCCAGCTGAGGCGGTACGTGGCAGATCCTAGCCACGTATTGGACCATTCAGCGATACAGGTGGGACCTACTCTCAGCTATCCAGAGCAGCCAGTGGAGATTCTGGATCGCAGGGAGAAGGTGCTCCGGAACCAGGTCATACCCTTGGTTCGGGTTGCGTGGAGACATCACTCTCCAGGTGAGTCTACCTGGGAGAGGGAGGACGACATGCGGGAGCGTTTCCCTTATCTTTTCGCGCCCTGAGGTATAAATTTATTTCCTTTAAATCTGTTTGTGATTTCCTGTGCTTGTTGTCTTCAATTTCGAGGATGAAATTTTTTTTTAGGTGGATAGACTTGTCACCCTCACTTTTTTCAGTTAGGGGTAAAATGGTAATTTTCCATTTTATATTATTTTTGGGAATTTTATTTCATGAATAATATTATTTAATTATTATAGGAGTCGGGTTCGAATTTTATCGCATTCCGAGTTAATTCGGGACCCCGGTAAATTTCGACTTGAGCTGTAATTAGCCTGTTAGCTAACCATGGCCCACCACACTAAAAATTAGGGTTTAAGAGTTTGGACTAGTTCCCCATGAGTAATTTAGTTTAATTATGATTTTTATTTATTTTTAGCAACTTCCTAATCCTAATTTGGAATTTATTAATATTAGGCTTAGGGAGGGGCAAACTTGTAATTTACAAGTGCCCCTCACCCACCATGTTTGGCCGGCCCCTATAGGTAGCCCCCCCCCCCCCCCCCCCCCCCCCCTCTCCACCTCTTTTCCTTCATCACCAAGAAAACTCTCTCTCTTCAATTCTTTCTTCCAACTTCTCCTTCTTCCTCTTCAACCTACAATTAGGTAAGCTTTAATCTTCTAATTTAATTCTCTTTTGCATATAGTTCATTCACATTAATTAGAGGTATGACCATTCTCTTCCATTTGCCCACAAATTTGTAGGTTTTCCATAGAAAAATAGGTTAAGGATTTATTAGGATTTAATCATTTTGTGAAATGATATATATATATATACATATATATATATACATGTGTATTTATGTGTGTGTATTTATTTATGTATTTGTGTGTGTGTAGAGGAGGGTGATATTGTGTCATGGGGATGGTGGTGTTGGGAGAGTGGTGTGTGTGTGTTTGTGTTGTGTGAGGATGTGTGTGTGTGTGTTTGTGTGTGTGTTTATATATATATATATATATATATATGGATATATATATATATATATATATATATATATATATATAGTTATATGAGTGTATTTATATATATACATGGATGTGTGTATATGGACAGGGGCGGAGCCAGGATTTAATTCGTGAGGGGGCCGTGTTACTACATATAAAAATTCTTAAAGTTGTCATATTAATTGACTTTAATAGCCACAAAAAAAAAATACAAAATTCAAACAAGAATGAGCGGAAAAAAAAAAGGAAAGTCAATATTTCCAAAATTTTAGAAAAGAAGGAAAAAAATTGAACTTAAAAAATTCAAATTTTTAGCAAAGACAAGTCTTGAACCCTTGCCTCTCCTTTGAATGCCTAGAGTTAAACCAGTTGAGCTAACTTGATCTTTATAAATTAGAAGGCCAAATTAGTATATATTAATTGTACAACGTCAAAAAATTTCATGTGGTAATTAACAATTTTTTAAAAAATTGGGGGGGCCATGGCCCCTCTTGGACTCCTACAAAATCCGCCTCTGTATATGGATGTGTGTATATGGATGTGTGTGCGTGTGTTATATATATATTTGGAGGGATGGATAGATATCTAGATAGATTTTAGATAGATATCTAGTTATATATATATATATATATATAGATAGATATATATATATATTTTTTTTTTTTTTATATAGAGAGAGATATATATATATAGATATATATATATATATGAAGTGTATTATATAGGGAGATAGAAGAGGAGAAGAAGAAGAAGATTAAATGCAGCAGCAGCAGCAGCTTGCTGCAGCAGTAGCAGCAGCTACCTGCTGCAGGAAGAAATCCCCCCCCCTATGGCCTTTAAGCCTAATAAAACCCCCCTTTTTACCTATGTGTATATATATATATAGATATATATATATAAGTATTATATATGGTTGGAATCGTAGAGAAGAGTAGAAAAAGATTATGGAATGAGAAGTTAGAAAAGAATTAGAGGTTAGAAGAAAAGATAGGAAGAAGTTAGAAGAAAAGGGAAAAAGCTAGAATAGAAAAAGGGAAAAACCGAGTTAGAGGGCGAAACGAAGTTCGGAGTATCCGATTGAGTTGAAACTTGGCGTGGGGCATGAATACGTAATTTAGATTTTGCGGGTAGGCTTCCGGGTGGAATTCGGGGTCGTAGGGCGCCCGTATCGCGCCGTATCGGTGCGTATCTTGAAATATTCAAGATTTTGACAACGGGCCGTATCGTGGACCGAATGTCCACGTTACCTAGGTATTTTGGTAGATATTATATGTATAGGCTAGTATCATACTACCCTAGGGAGATCGGGTCAAAATATCAAGCGTAGGTAGGCTAACTGGATAGTTGCCGAAGCTAGAATTTTACCCTTTTAGGGGTAAAATAGGATATTGGCCTACGGCCAAGATATGAGTTTCGAAGTCCAAGATGGACTTGGATATGGATTGTAGAGGTTGGTAATAGTTAGAAATAGTCGCCTAGACCTAGTCTTGGCCCCGGTTGACCACGGTTGACTTTTTGGACCAAAAGTCAACTATGGGTCAACGCTTTACCCAAATTAGTCCCGATTTCCATTAGACTTGTGTAGTTGACCAAAAGTCAACTATTAGTCACAATTGACCTAGGGTTGACCATGGTTGACCTAGAGTTGACCTAGAGTTGACCAGAGTTGACCAGTTGACCAAAAGTCAACTGTAGGCCAACTCTTGATCCCGTTTGACTTTCTTCGACTTGTTTTGATCCGTGATGACTGGTATGACCTAAGATTGACTTGGTTAGGCTTAGATTGACTTGATATAACTTGATTTGACCTAGATTGACTTGACAGGACTTAGTGTGACTCAGTAAGACCTAGTTTGACCTAGATTGCATATCATTCATTGTAAATCATTCCTAAACTTGTTTAAACCTAAATTAACTTACAGTATCTCATATTTAGGTCTTCTGATACCGCTCTGAGCATTGATATACCATACAGCTCAGGACAGCAGGCGAGTACATTCACTGATAGTTTTCATTGTCTTGATATTTGCTATATCCGATTCAGTCGTAGTGTCTTACTTGATTCTCAGACACGATAGTTCACGGACTAGTATTGTCGGATTCCTGTCATGAGATGTCATTCCTGGATTTCTTGGGATACTGGTACTTGCTTAGTCTTGATTCTCGTACTTGTATTGACGCCGATTCCTGAAGAGGACTTGCTCCCCTCTTAGGGAATCCCCCGTCATGACGTGCTATGTCCGGATCCGTATACTACTCGGGGAATGGGAAATATTATAGATAGTGTGATCAATGCCCCCTTGAGTTACTCCTTGCACCATAGCTATACCCTCACCTCACGATGGGTATAGCCTGACCTGTGTTACTTCTCGCTCCATAGCTTACCATCCCGGCCGGGCCGAGTCCACGTACTTGTAGCCGGTCGGCTGGAAGCCTGATGCTTGACCCATACCGATCACATTAGGCTATAATATTCGAGGCACATTTTATATTTACTTTTCCTGTCATATATCCTGTTCTGTCTATATTCAGTACTTTCTCACCATGCATGATATACAGTTACTCACATGCTCTACATGCCTTTACATTGTACCTTGATTTGGAGACTAAGTTCTGCTCGGGAGAAGAGTTACAATCCCGGTCCTTGTTTGGTTTAAGGGTTGTAACTCGGCTTCCGAACGGTTCCCAAGTCTTCATATATCTTTGTCTTGTAGTTCATTATAATGTCTCTTATAGAACTTGTCAATTCACATGGAACTGCTGTTAGTGTTTGTACTTGCTCATTTTCCTGACAGGATACCGTTATGATATATTACAGATGATTCTGATGCGGACTGCTCGACCTATTATGGGCTCGAGTCAGATGGTGTAGCCTTAGATCGTGGCCTTATAGTGGAGCCACTAGATTTTGTACTTCCAGAGTAGTGTAGGTTAGCTAGGTTTGACTGGACTGCGATCCAGCTAGCTTATCAGACTGTAGTTTCTATATTCTATTTTGTTACTCTGGGATGTTGTATATATCTGGACTTGTATTAGACTGTGGACTTATTTTACTCTTCATCTATCATATGTCTTTTCTCTGAGCTATCTACCTTAGTTTTATTCTGTGATTGAGACTGTATTGTTATGTCACCTCCATTCGGAGAGTATATACTGTACAGGTACATTTTAACTGTTAGTCGTAGGTATTTACAGACGTTATATACAGCGTTCTACCGCCGATTCTGCGACGTAGGCTGGACGTACCCACGTACTCGTGCCCCTCATAAGGGTGCGGGTCGTGACACGCTTACTTAACTTCTTCAACAAATAAGAGCACGGGATTTAAACTGCCACGCACCAGCACAAAGTGTAATGTGCTGACCCTCGCTCTCAACAGGTACCCGGAACCAGGATAGCGTACCAAGGAACTGAAGGCGACGCTCCTTTCTTTTGAAGCCTTGCTAGCGCAAAGGCTAACTCTGCAACATTTTGAAGACTCAATTCAACTGTACCATGCAGCGCAAACTCTCGTCGATCCCAGGTCTTAAAGAGTCATTTTGTTGTTCTGTAAAAAGGGATGTAAATGTGTGGAAGGACTATCTCATCGATGTCAGTTGTAAGCCCGAGAGGCCTCTTTTGTAATCGAGTCTGTAATCTAACTTATTATCAATGAAAAAAAAAGTTTCCTTCTTTATATAAATGTGTTCAATTTCTCTGCATACTCTTTCAAATGCTGTTGTTTCGGATAACCTTATGAACTGCCTTGTGCAAGCGCAACTTAGGCATGCACGGCATCACGCCCCGGGGGACGATTATCGATTTTACCGAATCGGGGCGTGACAGAAACGAGATACAATCTAACACATTTGTTGCTCTTGCTGATCAGGTTGAAGCTTCTTATGCAAGTTCATAGCTTTTACTTCTTGTTCTTGCTCTTTTATATATATGTATAAAATGAAGTCTGTTGTACAACTGTAGAACTAGTGCCGAATTTTAGATTTCTAAGATCCAAGACGAACTTTAAAAGTAGTGCTCTTAAAGTTTAATGTTCATATAATTTATTTTTTCATCGCCAATGATACGATACAAAGATCTTTCTTTCTTTCGTATCATTTTCTTACAAATAATACAAGATCTTAACAACAATTCTTTCAATTATACTAATAGTCTATACCTCAAGCATGTAATTCTTCTTTTCTGACAACATACGATAATGAGTATGGAATCATTCTACATTTCTTTAGCAAGTAGAGCATAAGTTCTTCCATTTCTATTTACGGTCTAACTAAAGCATGCAATCAATCGTTATCTTTCTTTAACAAACATAACAATAGTTCTTTCGATTATATTCACATTCTATAGCACAAGCATTCATTTCTTTCATTAAGAACATATATATTTCATGTACTTATTATTATAGTGATTACGAACTCTGATCTTAGTAGCAAAGCATATATTTATTCCATGTGAGTTCATTATTAATCGTGAAAGAATCAGAAAATGAAGTCTTGTCCACTCAGCTATGATGAAACGTCTTTCTGTCCCAACAAGAGAGCTCTAACTGGAAGATTTTCTCTTAGTTGAGCCAACAAACCGACATTAATATTAATATTATACCACCACTAGGAGCTGGTCATTACACATGTGACATGTACCTAGGGATGGGCGTTTGGTTTATTCAATTTCAAACCGAAATTGTCAAAACTGAATAAAACGTACTTATAAAAATCCAAAATCGAACCAAAATTAGCCATAATTGAAACTGAACCGAATGGGTAATCAATTTTGTTTATTATGTTTGTTGTTGGACTATTTTTATTATTTAATGGATTTAAAATTGTGGTTAAATTATATTAAAATATAATTTTCATATATACTGTATTTCAAAGTTGGACTAGTAGTTAAATTACCTTGGACTTTAAAACACATATAAAATTCTTGTTTTAAAATATACACATTTTTAATCATAAAATATATATATATATATAATTCAGGTAATTTAATAATTGTTGTAAGTTTCATTCGGTTTTGGATAGAAATCGAAACAGAAATCAAAACCAAAATCAAAACCAAAATGAATATATTTCAAATAACTTCAAAACTAAAATCGAAATGATTTTTTTCAAACCAAACTGAACTTATTCAATTTGGTTAGATTTTTCATCTAAAACGCACGCGTCTAGAAAACCAGAGAGCATATTTGTTGTCCACAAATTTCATGTCCCAAACATGTCCCATATTCTATACAATATGTATTCCATCAAATTAAATAACACAAAATCTATGAAATACACATATTTATTGAAGGGGACATATATATATATATGTAAAACCCATAAAATTGAAGTTTAATAATAAATGGGATTTATAATATTTAATTGTTTGCTAGTAAGTAAAATAGTTAGGGTTATTATTATTACAATTATTATTATTATTATTGTTATTATTATTATTATTATTATTATTATATATTTAGTCGGTTAAATAGGAAAAATAATTTTATTTGTAAAGATTAATTAAATCGTAGTCATTGCAATTGTTAATTTAATGGTTGATTTTTAGCTAATTTAGTTCAGGCCTATTAACTAAGCACGCGGTTCCTAGCCTATAACTTAAACCCTCTAACCCGAAACCCATTAACCTAAACCCATTTATCCGTTCAAACCCACTCCCCTAGTCACTTGTCAGATTCGCACCCCTCGCCCACGTAGCCATCTCCCTCCCCTTCACGTACAATTCTTCAGAAAACCTCCCTTCCCCCACAAAAACCTCAGAGCCTTCACATTTCTCCACCTTCACAAACCCTTCCTATCTCCACCCACACTCCACCTCTCCCAAATTTGATCGCACCACGATGCTCCCCGCAATGCCCCGTCCATTTAAACACCACCTCACTTGAGGTGTTTTCGATGCAACCCGTGCGACCCCCGACCGGTCGATCGTCGCCCGACCGGCCAACTGACCGACCGACCGCCCGCGCCCCTGCGCGCATCCCCCGCGTGCCAGCGCGTCCCGCGCACGCTCCCGCCGCGCACCAGCCGGCCGTGTCCCCGCGCGCCCGTGCAACCCCCGCCCGTACGCCGACGTCGATCCCGCTTGCGTGCCCCTGCGCTCGTGCTTCCGTCGTTCCATCGCCTTGTGCGACTCCGAGGCCGAAGCCACCCTTCGGTTCAGATTTCTGGTAGGTTCCCTAGACTTTCTGTGTTATTTCCAGTAGAGAAAAATATTAATCTTGTTCGACAAAAATTGATAGAATAAAGCTCTATCAATCTTTGGATAATTAGTTTCCCAATTATTTTAATTATTTGATAAGTTAATGTGATTAGTTAAATAGTTGGTAAATAACAGTTAGATTCCATCGTAGAAATTATTGGATTAAACATATAATTTTATTAGAATAAAATATTCTATGTAAAATGATTATTTAGTAATTAATATTACTACTATCTTATTAGAATATAATTTTAAAATAATATTTAATTACTATTTTTAGTAAATATTCTAAAATAAATAAAATGATTGTTAAAATAAAGGATTATCGTATTAATCATGGCATTTTAGGGTTAAGGTTTTTACTAAATATGTTGCGTTTATTTTACGTAAATAAAACGCTAACTAGTTTCAAAAGTATTTCCATTACAAAAAAAGGTATTTTGAATATAAGAAATTAATTAAAATATTAGTTCTATTTTTATAAGTAAAAATTTGTTTATTATTTATTTTAGACAAAATATAGTAATTCTCACGTTACTATAATAAATAATTTTTTTTTAAAAGATCATTTTATCCACTAGTTGCTAATTACGTGTATTACGTTAAAAGTATTAAAAGAATATTTTTGGATAAATTATTTTCATAGTCACAAATAAAAACTAATTTGTCACGATTAATAATTAAATTAATGATAATTCCATTTAATAAAATAATAAGTTTTATTATTTTATTATTAAATTTTTTTATATTTGTCACTTCGAATTTCTCTAAAATATTTTTATAATTAAGCAACTGCCTTATTATAATTATTAGTGAATTTAGAGTCTAGATTATTATTGTATTATTAATAAGTTAATTAATTAGAATTGCAGCAAACCTTAGATTGGTAACTAAGACATGTTTCACTAATGTAGGATTCAGTTCCGGCCATTAGCTTGAGTATTTTCTTGTCGTCACCTACAGCACCAGAAAACCAAGGCAAGTTTCATGTTATTTAAATTCTTATTTTAGTTGATAATTAAATGCATTGAATCATTAGGATTATATACTGTATCGACACTTGACTCATGGGATCCCTCTCGGACCCAAATTGATTGCTTGATTGACTTATTGACTCGGGGATTGGGAAGTAGTGTAGTGTCTGTGACCAAAGCCATATTACTAATATTGACTCTCTCGCGCTAAGCCCTGCACAGGGGGTTGAGCCATACCGTATGCTACCATTAGGCCCAATGCTAGTATACATATTGACTCTTCCAGCCGGTCACAGATTGTTACACACTCAAATCAATATTGAATCATTGTAGATTACATCATTATTGCTCTTGAGATTTTACTGCTTCTTTAACTCATTGTTATTATTTAGAAAATATAATAATGCTTTAAAACTGCTCCTTGCATCTTTAATTATTTATTAAAATATTGGAAATGGATATATGTTTCTTGCTCATCTCCTGATGGAAGACCAACATTTTAGGTGACTACGATGACGAGGAGGTGCCCTTTAGTACCTACTATGGACCCGATTTAAGTTCTGAGGACATAGCTGAACCCGATCAGGGATCTAGTCGTACTTGTAGTTTAGTTTCTTTGTCTTTAAAGTTGTAATAAAAGACTGGTTGTAATAATTTGACTATTACCGTGTTGGTATGTTTTTATTTCTTAGACATACATTAGTTATGGACTTTAATGTTTAAATAAAAGTTTTTTTAATTCTCGCATTTTAGAATATTGTGCTTGAGTTACTACTGATTGATATAGCTTACTGCCGTCGTCTCATAACGGTGCAGGCTGGACATGATTCGACTAGACCCAAAATCTTAGAATCGGGCCGTGACATGTTTTCAGTGGTGGCCCATGCAGGTCCACCAAATTTGCAAATTTTGGTCTAGTCAACTTAGTCTAGACAAACATGCAGTCATGCACCTTGACTTAGGTCTAAGTATGACTTTAGGAAAACAGACTCTAGAAATAATTAGAAAACTTAGAGAATTTCGACCCATCACAACATAGGACCGAATTTTTATTCAAAATATTTTTTTAATGTGTGTAACTTAGTTGATTTCGTTTCTTATGTTTACTTCCTTCCATTCCATAGAATGGAAAATAAAGGGCTTACTCGACCTGGATTAGTTGGAGCCTCAGATGTTCCATCCTCTGACGACTACCCTCCCCATCCCGTAGTTCAAAAGACTAGTACCTTATCTCTACCACCACTTTTCACATCATTAGGCCGATAGTTATAGTGCTTATCTTTACATTCCAAACCTGTCTTCTCACTTAGTATTAATGATCTAGTATTTAGTCTTTAGATATTAAGAAGATAAACAGAGTATGACTAGAGGAGTAATGTCTAGAAGTAAGTTGCATGGACGTATGGTCACTAGAAATAGGTATCATAGTAAATCCTAAGGAGATGATAGCCAGGAAGACACGAACTAAGCTCGAGGATCAGTTGCTGGAACCAAAAGTTTTCTTTTAGCCTAGTAAGATGTATAGGTATATGACTAATTAGTTGAGCATTCATCATATGATGTCACGCCCCAGAACCAGAAAACTGGAGAGCGGGGGCAGACATAGCCAGCTACGCAATCCCAAAGTACGTTAATACTTTGAAATCACGTATAAGCTGTCAAGACATAGGGGTTACTTTACAAGCCATCAGTCAATCCTATGGTTTAACAATCCTAGGTATCTCAATCACAGGCAATTATACAAAAGCAAAGAGTACGATCATCATACATACAATAGTAAGGCGTCCCGAACCATATATACATGACTGATCATAAAGCCAGTACCATAGAACTGAGGACTAGCTAGAGTATTAGTCGTACATGATAAGGACTAGCTATAGTCTAGAATACACATATCATGTTTATGCCCGTAGGCTATAATATCAAGGAAAATACCAAAACACGAGCTAAACACGTGCTCGGGGCTAAACGTTACAAGAGGAGAATTTATATATCAGTGAGAGAATGAAGAAGAAACCCACTGAGGCACTCTGGTGCTCCTGCTGGTCACCGTCGAGTAGATGGTGTGGTAGATCCTTCGGGCTCTTCTATCAGAACCTGGCCATGCAAAACCAGTGGGGTCAGATCCCAAATAGCAAGTACCACAAAGGAGGCCGAACTATGAACTTAAAACCAGCAATCATTAGTAAACAAAGCAAGCAATAAGTAAGGGAGGATCGAGATTCGTGCAGTACCAATGCACTTATCCCGAACATAGGAAGACAGTAAGTAAATCATCATTTGACATAAAGTAAACTGGAGAACATGTTAAATAAATGGAACAAGGCAATATACGAAGAGAGGGCAATATACATTATCCTGGAACAATTAGGAACTGGGTCTGGGAAGGTGATATACGATGAGATAACCATGGGACTATTCAGATAACCAGGTTACAACCCGTAAACCAAACAAGGACCGGGGTTGTAACCCTTCGTTTGAACAGAACTTGGTTTCTCCCACCATTTATCGGCAAAATAAAATAAGAAATCAGGACATGTAACAATCATGTACAAGATCAAGACGAGATTAGACAGATTGAACTCCATCCAACATTCACGGCCAAGCAATAAGTACGGCTTGATACTTTAACTAACTAGGGTTATCACAGGCCTAGTTACTAGCAAGATGCAGCGAGATTCTTCCAAGTCCAGTTACCCGCCTGCTGCTACCTGAGTGACCCCAGCAAAGAAAAGGAAAAAGATAGCATGATATAGCAGACACACTGTAGTAAGATACATGTGTCCTAAGGTACCACACTCGTCGGCGGGCTGGAAGTGCGCTCATCTCGACGGATAGCAACAAATCCCTTGTTTATATATATATATAAGGCCGGGATCAAAGGGGCAACAAGTAACTGGGAAAGTCTCTCCATGAACTACTGGATTATTCTAGTAATTAGCCTTAGTCCATTTCAGTATGAATCCCTGACCGTGGGAAACCAGGAATTCATGTTCTAGACATGATGCAAGACGAGACGGGTTCATTTGTACAAACACAATCACCTACGGTGTCAGGATACTAATAAATTCTTGTCAGGAGTGCGCCACAACGGGCCACTATCATTATCATTATTACTTATCAAGAGTGCGCCACGACGGGCCACTATCAAGAATTATCATTATTACTTATCAAGAGTGCGCCACGACGGGCCACTATCAAGAATTATCATGTCAAGTTATCACTGTCAATTATCATGGCAAGTTCATCATGTCAAGTTTATTTCAAGAGTGCACCACTATGGGTCATTGTCGTGTCATGCCATTTATCTAAGAAGGAAGAAACTTGCACAATTAAATAATAATATATATATATAGTATATATATTCTTGAAGCCAAGAAGAAACTCTACAACTTTCATGTTGGGAGTGGGAAGAAATTCTGACCACAATTCAGGCAAATAAAACATTTAAACAATCAAAGTGGGACCCATGCGGTCCAAAAGTGGGAGAACAAACATGCGGTCAAAGAGAGTGGGAGGCCACCCATGTGGCCAGGAAATAATAAATAGATCATGAAATCAAATAAGACAAAAGATAGTGGGACCCTCATTAAATGCAAACTCCCACTTCAGCAAGCAAGTCACTAAAAGAAGCTATGTGGGACCCCCCACAATCAATGCAATAAGAAAAGTTCACGTGAACCATTTAAATATTGGTTCACGTGGCCAAGCAATGATGACATAAAATAAAATATATCCTGCAAGTACAGGCAACTCAATAAAAGCTATGCGATCCAATATTAAATTCAAAGTCCAAAAGTACAATGGCCATGCGGCCAGCAAGTGGGAAGAGGCCATGCGGCCAACAAACATTTAATTGGTCAACAATTAATTCCATGCGGCTCGGCAATTAGTTGAAAGGCATGCGGCTGACAAAATGGCCAGGCAAACCTGTATATGCGGCTGAGCTATAAACAAGTATGCAAGCAAAAGCATGCATGTATTAAATACAATGCATTGAAGATATGCATTAAAATATAGAGTAGAATATATATATACATTGAATATGGGCCATAATGCAAAAGTGCATTTATTAAGGGTTATAATGCATAAAGTGCCTTTTTAAAGAATGACTTCACATTCTTCCCTGGAGAAGTGATGCGGCTGACTTATTATAATAATACATTGAAATGCATTAAAAACATAAGCCTTATAAAGCTTCAAGTCATAAAGTTAGGGACTCAATTGCATAAAGCATCAAGTCATCAAAAGCCTATGCGGCTCACTCATTTAATACCCATGCGGCTCTGCTTCTCCAGAGTGTTAAAAACCAAGCATTAAAGCATAAAGGACAAGTGCTTTGAGAATGGATTAATGTTGCATCCAAAACCCATGCGGCTAGCTCCAGAACCATGCGGCTAGCAAGGATTTCTTAGGAAAAATGTATGGAAAATGCATTAAGAAAGAATGCATAAAATTTTATTATAAGAAAAGTGTATTAAATGTTTTCTTTAAAGCCTATGCGGCTCACTATTTATTTAATAAAAAAATGCAAGCATGCATTTAATGCAGATGCCAAAGTCCTGTAGCTCCTTTCCATGCGGCTCAAATGGAAATAGAGAGCAAGTATTAATACTATAGAAATACTGAGGACAAATATTAATGCAAGTGGCAAGCAAAATGTAAGCCTGCATTTAATGCTATTACCACAGCCTATGCGGCTCACTATTTCCAGAACAACAAATTAATCCGAGGAGATGGCCATGGAATCCATGACTCAAGCTCCTATCACTAACACTGAGAGCCCCAAATCCATATTGCAGAGAGCAAACTACATGAAAGCACTTGCTAACCAAGAACATGCAGTCAAAATAGATCAAGACCCATAAAAACCAAAATTTCTTCAAAGTTAGATCTACAACAATCTGGCCATCAAATTGGAAAACTCCAAGTTCTAAATATGCTTAAAATGTAACCATAAAGAGAATGGAACAAACGAAATTGAAATCGTCCAACATTCGGCAAGGTGTACTTGCCTCTCTCCAATGGCTAGGGTTTGGTGGAAAAGAAATGAATGAGGGTGAATGAGGAGGGAGAGAGAAAAAGTGGCTTATATAACAAGCTCAAGTGATCTCCACCATTCATTCCTCTCCACTCAATCTAAGCCCTACACCTCATCTCATGAGAAACCAAACTAAACCAAACCAAACCAAGTCAAAGTGGAACTGAACCAAATAAAACCAAATCCAGTTAAACCAAGTCATGAAATCCTACACTTAGGAAAATTTTAAAATATCACGTAAATCGATAAATATGAAATACGGCTCAAATTAAAACACATATCCGTATAAAATATCGATACAGTGAGACGGGTCTCACATATGAAGAAGATAAAAAAAATGTTGAGATTTAAATTGAAATTTAAGGATTAAGGATGATGATACCAAAAAAAATTGATACAATGATATCAGAAGTTATCATGATGGTAATATAGAGTTGCATGATGAAACCTAGGATATAGTTGTGATTAAGAATTTCATAGTATAACTCTAGGTAGATGTGAGAAGACTATGACAAGAGGGGTCATAAATAAGTATCGTGGGTGACCAAGGCATAATTTTGACAAATAGAACCTCATCGTGGATAAAATAATAGGATTTCAGGAATCAAAAAATTTCAAGGAAGTCAACTTTAGGAAGAAGATAGAAAAGATTACTAAGATATGACTTGTCATATATTGATGTTAACTTTGAGAATTTTGGTATGTCATTTGGATGAAGCCTTAGGTATGACAGTACTCGTGATAATTGGAGGTAATATTAAACATAAGGAACATAAATTTAAATCTGGAATGATTTGTAGCAAAGGATTTATAGAGTACATGAGTTATGGGATAAAGATGAGATAAATATGAACACTTGAGATTTGAATCAAGGAAGGAATAATTAATGATGTGAATACCAAGCAAATTGACATTGTAAATTAGAGGTTGTTAAAATGATAAGCATGGAGATGCACTTTAGGAAGGTACATAATGAATCAAAAGACATAAAAGATGACCGAATAAAAAATTTTGGACTACAGTGATCAATTTTTCTAAGGAGGAAAGAACGTTATTTGAGAATAGTGGTTGGATTGATTAAGATAATGCACTTCATAGATTTGCTATGGGACTGTTAGTATAGTTAAGCATGAGTCTGTTGTGGAAGAAATACCATTACTTGTTTGAGACATGATTACACCCCGGCCCTTATCTTTGAAATTTTGAGAACAAAATTTTCTAAGGAGGGAAGGTTGTAAAACCCATAAAATTAGAGTTTAATAATAAATGGACTTTTATAATATTTAATTGTTTGCTAGTAAGTAAAATAGTTAGGGTTATTATTATTATTATTATTATTATTATTATTATTATATTTAGTCGGTTAAATAGGAAAAACAATGTTATTTGTAAAGATTAATTAAATCATAGTGATTGCAGTTGTTAATTTAATGATTGATTTTTAGATAGTTTAGTTTAGGTCTATCAACTAAGCCCGCGGTTCCTGTCACAACCCGCACCCGGTGTAGGGGCACGAGAAGTGGGTACGTCCAGCCTACGCCATAGTGTCGACGGTAGAACGCTGTTCTAGGTCATTATCACAACTAACCAAAGTATGATATACTCTCCAAACGGAGGCCAAATCACAGAAGATACAACTCAATCACAAATCTAAAGATAGATAATAGCACAATAAGATAGATATGAAATCTCAAATGAAATACATACAGAAGGGGAAATAATTCTAAGTGACTAGACGATACTAACAACAACATCAACATCCAAATTTATACAACTCTAAATCCACAACACAAAGATAATGAAATAAGATAACAGTCTAGCTATTTAGCCTAGACTAAAGGGATGGTGTCCACAGCCATAACTGGATCCTCCTGAAGGTCCAACTCACATATATTATCTAGGTGTGCTCCATAGCAGATGGTACAGAATTCTCGATCTCATCTGTAATATTTTCAACAGGTCCAGTCAGGACAGGAACGAGCACAATATATCTCACACAGTTCATATCATGACAGGAAATGTAAAGAATGCAAAAGAGTAAGATATATGAACTGTAAGAAGATATACTTGAAAACGAGAGAGAGATTTGATAATTGGAAATATATACATGATAAGTAAGAACTGTAAGTGACTAGTGATTTAGAGCACAATTGGTTAGGTAACCAGGATTGGGTTGCACATGCATAAGCTACAGAAGTACACATGAATACCTACTGGGAGAAATATGATCCACATAACCAATTCTACTCATCCATGCCCCAATCAATACACAAAGATCCATTCAAGTTATGTTACGTACATGAATTCACGTGAAACTCAATAAATGAGTGCACATGAATAAATTATATATGAAAGCTCAGTGAATATGAGAGTACATGATTCACATGAGTATACATACATAGTAAAAGCACAAGAATACATGATGTACGTAAAAAGCACATGACATGACGTATTCGATGCTCCCGAAGGGGATAATATCTCATGAAAAGATCCATATAGTACTAATCCGTGATAACATCGTGACAACAAGTAAAGTAATCTAGAACATGAATATAAGTCCTAGCAAGTATGAAACGATCAGAGAATATACTCGCCTGCAATCTGAATGTCTGAGAGAATATAAAGTCCGAAGCGAGGTATCTGACTCCTATTTAGAGCAACACAAGTCATGATGTAGCCAATGGGGTTATAAATGAAGAGTACAATGCAGTCTACATGTTTCTAGGTCAATCTGGGCCAAAGTCAACACTTAGTCAACTCTGGTTAACTGTAAAGTCAAACTAGGTCAACTCAACCCAATCTAGGTCAATACTCTAGTCTAACAAGCAAGTCTAGGTCTAGCCAAGCCTATGCATACCAAAACACATAAAGTACATTCATTATATATATATACCAATTAAACCAAAGTCTAAACTACCACATATATATATAAATACATATAGCATGTAATCATATAGAGAAGTTAGAATAAGAGAGAGAGAGAGAGATAGTGTCAAGTGTATGTGAGTGTGACCGTGTACAGTTCACTTTGACAGAGAACAAGTGAAACTCATATTATCTACATTAAGTTTCCAGGTTAATACTTTATTCAAATTTTAGGTTATTAAACATGTTCTTAGGTATATTCAAACTCAAGTTAACATATTAAACAGTGGACACATACATGAAACTCAGATATCAAGTACATATTCAGTTTTCAATAAGTTAAGTTCTCATATTTGAACCAAACTTAGGTATGTATCTACATAGCAGTTTTCATTTTTAAACTATATGCAATATCAGTTTAAGCAAACAATCCTCCTGTTTATAGTCCAAACTCAGGTTCAAGTTAAGTTCAGTTATCTACATTAACACAACAGTGAACTACTAATCTCAGAAATCAAACAACTCAGTATCAAACTAAGTTCTCTGGAAAACCATATTAGAAAATTTAGTAGCCAACTCTTATCAGTTCTCAGGATTAGCATTCAGATTTAAACATTCTCACACAGGTTAACATGTAACATCATTTCAGGTTCAAAGTGTATACTCAGATATCATAACATGACATATACTTGTTCAGTTTTAACTCAGGTTTACCAATTTAAGTTCTCAGGTTAATTCTTATACATGCTTAGTTTAATACTCAGGTTAAGTATTTCATCTCAGGTTATCCTAACATGCATCTCAAACTGTTATTCACATTTTAGTTTCAATTGAATGAAATCGGTTTTGAACCAAACTCAAGTTCATTTCAAACAGTTCTTAAGTTTCAACATATTGGATTCTCAGTTTAAACACACATCAAATCATTCCAAAGGTATCAATCTCAGTTTTCTTAACAATCATTAAACTCAGTTTATCACATTGAATTCTCAGATTTAACATAGCATCTCAGATTTCATACATCATTCCTAGGTTTCATCCTATCTCAGGTTAACATGTATTTAGTTCTCAGTTTAATTCATTATCCATGTTCAGATTCAAAACCCCAACTAGGATACAAACAACTCAGGTAATCACATTTCGAAAACAGGTTGATACTTGTATTAAATCTCAGTTTTAAATCACACAGTGAACTTAGATTCACATATGGGTTCTCAGTTTTATTCGAAACAGTATTCTCAGGATAATTATACATGCTCAGTTTAATATGTTCTCAAACCCAAATCCCAATAATAATCCCAGGTTATAATCATCTACACAGTTGAAAATTAACCTTTTAAACTTGTATTAAATATTCAAACTCAAGGGAACAGTGTACTCAGTTTCAGTGTATCACAGTTTTATGAAACCCGATAATTTAACTCAAAATGAATTCGAAAACCAAAATAAACATCAAATTAATAGTGCACAAATGTGGGTACTTATCATACATGTCAGGGGGTCGTGTCTCGTGTCCACAAAGTTGGACACGAGATGTCCAATTCGAAACGAACATGACATGATAGTATTATACAGTACAGAACACTACCTCGTGCGGTCGGGTCTTGCATTCGTGGACACGACATAGTCCATAGGATACCACGTGGTCATGTACACACTTAGGCTAGGTATAGGGCTAGCCATAGGACATGTTGCCACATGTCCAAGTCGTGTCCACACTTGATACGAGTCGCGTATCAGTAAGGATAAACACAGTGCACAGTTTCAGTAAAAACCGAGTGCACGAACGTTTTCGTGTCCGATACGACACGAGGTCGAGAGTGGCTTTGGGATGACTTGTCAGTCACTGCCCCGACCCTCTGACCAAGTGGCAGGCTGCCACGTGGCGTGGCGTGTCCTCTGGGACGATCGGGCAGCAGGGCACACTGTACACAGTTTCGTGCAGTGTGTCAAGCCTATTTTGGATACGGACACGAGTGTCCTCGTGCTCAGAGATACAAAAATGGAATCCCTACATATAGGGCTAGAAATTTATTCAATTAGAATTGAAATAACTGAAATAAAACTCATTCACACATTTCATCAAACACCATGTATAGGACACTGATACGTGTCCGATACGCACATCAAATGGACTCCAAATCCTACCAAACTTGGTGTACAGCTAGGGTATACCTAGATGAATGCATCTATGGAAAGAAAATGGAATTTTGAATCAATTTAAGGGATTTTACCTATTGAGTGTAAATCTCAATGTAAAGGTAAAAAATGAAAATCCTTCACCAAGCTCCTAATGCCCAATGCTCACCAAATCCTTGCTAGCAAGCCTCCACTAGCCTCTACTACTGTATGGGAGTCCAATGCAATTGGTTTGGTCCAATTTGGAGAAGAAATGAAGAATTGGTGAAGATTTGGGGAAGAACACTATTAAGGTTTGTGCAAGGATGAAAAAGAGGCAAGAATTTGAGAGGAGATGATTAAATGGGGGGGGGGGGGGACTCTTAATGGTTGTTGGAATGAGCTAGGGTTAGGGTTTTGCAATTGTTAGATGAATGGCTAAGGCTTCTCTCCATGTAATCAAGTTAAATCAAAGGTTCAAAACAAAACTAGGTTTCCTTCTACCAATATCTAAAGAAAATATCTTACTTATATAATATCTAGATATTTCTAATCTTGGTACTTAGTAGGAATGTTCTAATCAAGATTCTAACATCATGACTAATCTAGATTAGGTTAAACTTCTAGGTCAAGTCTCAAATAAATAATTATTAGCACAAATTTAATTAATAAAATTCAATTTCACAAAACTATCAAAATGACCAAAATACCCCTAGGCTAAAAAGTGGTAATTTGTAATTCTAATCTCATGACTAGACTCCCATGGTCATGGTTAGTCTCCAAGCTTAGCAATTCTAGGGTTTCACTAGTTAAGCACCAAAATTACAGTTTACAATTTTAATTAGTTTTAAATTAATTAGAAATCACTAAAAATTATAACATGGTTTAAATCTTCTTATTAAATGATTATAATTACAAAAGTTTAAAATTATCCTCATTTTAGAAAAGTGGGTGTTACAGTTCCTAGCCCATAACTTAAACCCTCTAACCCGAAACCCATTAACCTAAACCCATATACCTATTCAAACCCACTCCCCCTAGTCACTCGTCCGATCTACACCCCTCGCCCACCTAGCCATCTCCCTCTCCTTCACATACAATTCTTCAGAAACCTCTCTTCCTCCATAGAAACCTCCAAAGCCTTCACATTTATCCACCTTCACAAACCCTTCCTATCTCCGCCCACACTCCACCTCTCCTAAATTCGATCGCACCACGATGCTCCCGCAACTCCTCGCCCATTTAAACACCTCTCTTGAGGCATTTCCAACACAACCCACGCGACCCCCGACCGACCGACTGCCCGCACGGGCCTCCCGCGCCCCTGCACGCGTCCTCGCGGCCCGTCGGACTACTTCTGTCGTGCCAGCGGCCAGCCCAGCGCGCTCCCGCCGCGCGCCAACCGGCCATGTCCCCGCGCGCCCGCGCGACTCCCTCCCGCGTGCGCCCGTGCGTCGATGCCGATCCCGCTCGCGTGCCCCTCCGCGCATGCTTCCGTCGTTCCTTCGCCTTGTGCGACTCCAAGGCCGAAGCCACCCTTCGGTTCTCTTGCATCAGATTTTTTGTAGATTCCCTAGACTTTCTGTGTTATTTCCAGTAGAGAAAAAACCTTAATCCCGTCCGACCAAAATTGAGAGAATAAAGCTCTGTCAATCTTGGGATAATTAGTTTCTCAATTATTTTAATTATTTGATATGTTAATGTGATTAGTTAAATAGTTGGTAAATAACGGTTAGATTATTATTATAATTGCTAGTAATTATTGGGCCATCGTAGCAATTGTTGGATTAAACATATAATTTTATTAGAATAAAATGTTCTACGTAAAATGATTATTTAGTAATTAATATTACTGCTATCTTATTAGAATATAATTTTAAAATAATATTTAATTAATATTTTAGTAAATATTCTAAAATAAATAAAATGATTGTTAAAATAAAGGATTATTGTATTAATCCTGGCATTTTAGGGTTAAAGGTTTTCATTAAATATGTTACGTTTATTTTACGTAAATAAAACGCTAACTAGTTTCAAAAGTATTTCCATTGCAAAAAAGGGTATTTTGAATATAAGAAACTAATTAAAATATTAGTTCAATTTTTATAAGTAAAAATTTGTTTATTATTTATTTTAGACAAAATATAATAATTCTCACGTTACTATAATAAATAGTTTTGATTAAAAAGATCGTTTTATCCACTAGTTGCTAATTATGTGTATTACGTTAAAAGTATTAGAAGAGTATTTTTGGATAAATTATTTTGATAGTCACGAATAAAAACTAATTTGTCACGATCTTATTATTAATTAAATTAATGATAATTTCATTTAAGGAAATAATAAGTTTTATTATTAAAAATGTATTTTTTTTCTTATATTTCTCACTTAGAGTTTCTCTAAAATGTTTTTATAATTAAGCAATCGCCTTATTATAATTATTAGTGAATTTATAGTCTAGATTATTATTGTATTATTAATAAGTTAATTAATTAGAATTGTAGCAAACCTTAGATTGGCAACTAAGACATGTTTCACTAATGTAGGGTTCAATTCCTGACATTAGCTTGAGTATTTTTCTGTCGTCACCTACAGCACCAGAAAACTAAGACAAGTTTCATATTATTCAAATTCGTATTTTAGTTGATAATTAAATGCATTGCATCATTAGGATTATATACTGTATCGACACTCGACTCACGGGATCCCTCTCGGACCCAAATTGATTGCTTGATTGACTTATTGACTCAGAGATTTGGGAGTAGTGTAGCGTCTGTGACCAAAGCCATGTTACTAATATTGACTCTCTCACGCTAACCCCTATTGCACAGGGGGTTGAGCCGTACCGTATGCTAGCATTAGGCCCAATGCTAGTATACATATTGACTTTACCAGCCGGTCACAGATTGCTACACACTGAAATCACTATTGAATCATTATTGCTCTTGAAATTTTACTGCTTCTTTGACTCATGTTATTATTTAGAAAATATAATAATACTTTAAAACTGCTCCTTACATCTTTAATTATTTATTAGAATTCTGGAAGTGGATATATATTTCTTGCTACTCTCCTGATGTGAGACCAATATTTTTAGGTGACTACGATGACGAGGAGGTGCCCTTTAGTACCTACTACAGACCCGATTTGAGTTCTGAGGACATAGCTGAACCCGATCAGGGAGCCCAGAATTTCTTGTCGTACTTGCAGTTTAGTTTCTTTGTTTTTAAAGTTGTAGGAAAAGACTGGTTGTAATAATTTGACTATTACCGTGTTGGTATATTTTTATTTCTTAGACAGACATTACTTCTGGACTTTAATGTTTAAATAATTTTTTTAAATTTTTGCATTTTAGAATGTTGTGCTTGAGTTACTACTGATTGATACAGCTTACTGTCGCCGTCTCACAACGATGTAGGCTGGACATAATCCGACTGGACTCAGATTCTTGGGATCGGATCGTGACAATATTTGAGACATAAAATTTGGGAACAACAGATAAAACTTCCAAACTCCGATCGCCAAACCCAAGAAAACCACTTCCGTGAAAATCATGGCATTCCAGCTCACGTTTTCTCAGTGGCGCCTGGTGATTTTCAGTAGTTCCACCACTTCCATCCTAGGTCGGCAATCGAGATATTAGTTCTCCTCCTTTATTTCCCACCCCCTATTTTCTTCTCTATTCGCATAACGAACCCTAAATTTCCCTTTTCTCAAGGTTCGTCCTCTTCTCAAACCCTACTATTGATTCTCTCTGCTGTTTTCTTCAATTAAACCGTACTATTTATTTTCTTTCAATTATTGATCTGTTCTTCTTAAAATGTGGGTTTTTGAGTGTAATTGGTTCATAGATCATCGGTTCATGTCAAGATTGTTATTCTTTTTAGGGTTTTATGTTTGGTGAATTTACTCTTGTTGATGATATTTTTTTTTTTTTCATTCCCAATTAGGCGACCTTCAGTGACTACTATGTGTAACTGAGGATCAGAGCTCAGAGCTGTGCAATCCTACTTCAGACTCAGTCTGTGTAGCAATATACAGTATATACTTTACTCTAGTGACTTCAGCAACAACTCTATTATCCAGTCAACAAGCCTTCATCCAGTTAGCAGGACAACTCATCATACAGTCATTACTTTGCCTACAAATTCATCATCCAGCTCAACAAGTTTGTTACAGATATTTCTCTGATACATGTTTACTTATAGTGAGTATAAATAGGAGAAAAGGGAATGTAGGGAGCATAACTGTATTCTTGATCCAGTTTTCTTTAGAGTTTACTTTCTTGTAATGTCTTCTTCTTCCCAAAATTTCTGATCTCCACAATAAATAGACCCTAGAAATTTCTCTCCTCCAATTGTGTTTTTTTCTGTCAATTTTCTTCAATATATGGCTAATTCTAATGTTTCATGTTCCTTCTCGGGACTTCTGTCAAGAGGACCTTATCACTTCTCAACCCCTACTATTGATTCTCTCTGCCATTTTCTTTAATTAAGCCGTACTATTTGTTTCAATTTTTGATATGTTCTTCTTAAAGCGTGGGTTTTTGAGTGTAATTGGTTCATAGATCATCAGATCATGTCAAGATTGTTATTTTTTTGGGGTTTTATGTTTGAATTTACTCTTGTTGATGATATTGTTTTTTTTGGGACTAGGTATGTGGAGATTTTTTGGTTTATGTGATAGACCCGATATTTGTACACAAACGAAGTTTGTTTTAGATTTTTTTGACTTTCGTCCCACTTATTAATATAAATTTGTATTTATATTCCACTTTTTGTGTTTATTAGACTTATATCTCATTTTTTTGTCATAAAAAATAATTTTTGGTGACAAAACGAATGTTTTTGTGACAAAACAAATATTTTTCGCCAGAAAAAGTGGGATGTAAGTCTAATAAACACAAAAAGTGTGAGATTAAATACAAGTTCTATATTAATAAGTGGGTGGGAGATGTAAATGGGATGTAAGTCTAATAAACACAAAATATGTGAGATGTAAATAGAAGTTCATATTAATAAGTGGGTGGCACGAAAGTTAAAAATTCTCTTTTTTTGGTATTAAGTACGAGAAAAATATCCTTTCATAACGCTTGAAAAAATGTTATTATACAGTTTATGGAAAAGTGTTGTAAAGTTTGAGAAACATCCCCTAATATGTCGGACACTTTTTTATATATAAACGTCATATATAGTATACATTTATAACGTTTAAATACACTACCATTTTAAAAGGCTTAAAAAAATTCCACTCTCTTCGCCCCCTGCTCTCTTTTCTCCGTCCCCTTCTTTTCATTAGGGATGAGTATTCGGTTTATTCGGTTCCAACCGAACCGAATAATCGAAAATCGAATTGGACCAAAACCGAATAAACAAAACCGAAACTGAACCGAATTGGTCAATAACCGAACCGAACCGAACCGAACCGAATTAAATCGGTTCGGTTTTCGGTTTATTCGATTTTTAGGTTTATTTGTGTTTTTTTTTGTTAATATATATATATATATATATATATATATATATATATATATAAACTAAATTTTCTTATTCGATTTTCGGTTTTGGATCGAAATCGAAACTGAAATCGAAATCGAATAAGAAAATTTAGTATTTACAAAACCGAACCAATTTTTTTAAAACCGAACCGTCTAAGCTCTACCCCGAGATCTGCCCCTTCTCGCTCCCATCTCCTCTTTGCGCGCCTTCTCTCCTCCTCTCCCCTCGTATCTACTCCTAACATCGTCAGATCCCAAAATCCTAACCCTAATTTTCCTTCCTTCTCTAGCAATAGAGGAGCACCGGAGATGGAGCGGGCGAAGGACACGAAGGAGATGGAACCGGCATCGAGCACCTCCACCACTTCCTCAAGTCCTCCATCAGGACCCTCGGTTCCTTCGAGGTCACCTCCCCGTCGACGCCTCTGTTAGGATGACAACTTTTGGGTCCTTCTAACTCTGGTAATTTATTCCCCCCGCCCCGTCCCGTACTCCCTCTCTCATTTTTTCTCTTTGAAGTATAAGAAATTAGGGTTGGTTTGGTTGTTGGCTATAAATTATGGATTTTTGAAGAGTGGAGGAGAAAGCAGAGGTTGATGTGAGTAGATGAATTAGGAATTAGATGAGGCCTCTCCTTCTTATGGTACCTCTAAAGTACGAGCTCCTCCACCATATCCTCCTCCTTTCGATTGAGATGCGAACATTCAACAAGATCAAGGGAGCTCCCGACGCACCTGAAGCCGAAGACCACGTGAGGAAGATGGTGATCAAGGATGCTACATCTAATAATTCATAGGGACGACTAGATCGATGGAGTCGCCCTTCCATATCTGCATTGGTGGAGCCTCTCTTCCACTTCTGCTTCATCGACCTGCACGTCGCTCTGTCATCACAGCAGGCTGTCGCCGGTCACCAATGATTATAGGTGATCATCCATTTTAATTCCTCATCATCCAATACTTAATCTGTTAGGGCATCTGATTGTCTTTTATAATCGCTTTATTTCTTGGACTGGTTTAATCATCACAATCGATTATGTGAAGTTGTGGTTAGAATGAAAATTAGCTCTCAGTCCCTTGATCTCGTTTTCTCGAATTGGAATCCAATATGCACATCATATGAACATTTGCAATCATAGCTTTATTCATGTCCATCTCTTTCATATCTCTCCTTTGTACAACTACTTGGATGCATGAGTCCTCACATGAGTTCTATCAGCAGTAAACTTGGGAAAAATAGAAATTTGTTTGCTTGCTTTGAACATCTCTAAGAACTAACTTGCAAGTATTTCATCGTTCATCACATTCTTTTGGTTATTTATTTGTTTAGTTGTTTCCATGAACATACCAAATGAAAATCTTGAATGAATCGGTGGGGAGGTTTGCCTCATGAAATTCCCTCAAATTAGTCCTCATTCTTAAACCTTGGTGTACAAGTAAATTGCATAATATAAATTGATTTTTTGCTCCTGCTGTGTTATGTGAGAAATATATAAAGAATATATGCTTATTCAATAGCTGCTTATAGGAGTGGCTGATGCTTGTGCCAATTGCTTTTATGTTTTTTTTGTAGTAAGTAGATAGAGAAAAAGTGAAGGAAAATTGGATGTAGTACATATATTTTCATAAATTTATTTAGTTTGTTCATATAATTTATTTAGTTTATTATAGTGTCAAAACTCAAAAGCTAGGTTTTTGTACATTATGAGGTATGACTTTCCTTTCGTTCAGTATATTGTATATGCCATTTAAATTATCCTCGCATGAGTTTCATAAGCAGTTATATGGGAAGAAACAAAACTTTTGTTTGTTGCTTTGAGCCTATGAGGACTAACTTGTAAGTATTTCATTGTTCAACATTCTTTTGGTTATTTATCTGTGTATTTGTTTCCATAGTTGCCAGGACATACCACATTAATAATCTCAAATGAATCAGTGGGAGGTTTGCCTCATGTATTTCCCTCAAGATATATACATAACACATTATAGTTTGTAGCAAAGCTAGATACAGACTCATGGTTTAATATTTCATTGATTGTATAATCTGTTGATCACGATGCTGAACATTTTGTTACTTCCTATTCTCTTACGTTGTTAGCATTAGCATGCAATATGAGTATTCCTAGGTTCCGAAACTAGTGCAAACGAACAATATTAAAATTTCAAAAATCAGCAAGAGGTAATAGTCTATTGATAAACCAAGAATGTTATTCTGAATATAATTGCGAGCTTAATCATTCATAACTATCTGTACATGGTAATTGGATTAGAAAAGAAGAAAATCCTTGAGTTTGAAAAAATTAGAATTCAAAGGGCAATGTTAGCAGACCATGCATATACTGGTTTTCTACCAACATTAGTTAATGCCTTTATTTTAATTTTCAAGCTATGCAAGTCAGGTGGATGATTTCTCGAAAAAAAAAGATCCTACAAATTTTTTCCTTGTGTAAGCCTTGGATTTTAAAATTTCTTCATCTTATTTTTATGTTTCATTAGAGCCTTGGTGATTCAGTACTTCGGTCATTTCTACCGGTTGGATTTGTGAACCAGAGAACTTTGCACAATTTTCCCCATTAACCCTTTGTCTTTAAGAGCATCTTCTAATGAATTACCCTCCCACCTTTCACTTTCAATATTAGTTAGAACTTCACTCCCATCGCTATGGATACATGTTTATATTATTCAATAAGAAGTAACCCAAAAGTAGAATATAATGGAAAACAAAATCAGGAAGTATATAACAAATAAATCCCCAAAAAGTGCACCATCACAATGGATGTCAATCACAATTTTATTCTTTTTTTGTATGAGAATTTAGGACCATTTGCTAGACAACATAAATTTGTGAATTTCTTTTACCTATTCCTTTGTTCATTTGATACTAAGAGCTAGAAGTTTTCTGTCCCAAAAAATTGTGTATTGCTTTAGGAATTTTTTCTCCTACAAAAGATTGAAAGTGGCGTGATTAAGCTAGGTGAGAAGTAGGTCTGATAGTTTATGTTTGGCTCCTATTTTTATTTTTGGTTAACTTGGTATTTATATTTCCGTGGTCTTACAATGTGCTTTTGTTTGGTTAGAGGGCAAATGTGTGCTTGTTTACGGGCAAATGAATGAACCTCCTGGTGCTCGTGCTCGTGTTGGATTGACCGGCTGACTATTCTTGAACACTTCCAATATGCTGAAGGTCAAGATGTGCTTCTCTTCATTAATAACAGCTTTAGGTATGGCTGTACAGGAAATGAAATTTCTGATTTTCGACTTCATTATTTTTGTATAGTATCTTATATTTGAGTGTGTTTACAGGCTAACTCTAAAGTATCTGCTTTACTTGGTCGTATCCCTTCTATTGTCCATTATCTTTGGTTGGTACGGCTTTAGTTCATGCTTTTGTTCAGTTTCGATATGATATTGAGCACACACAACTAAATGCCCTCCTACCTTTGCTCGTATTCTTTTCTTAAGTCTACTGACATGTAGGAAGGCATGCAAAAATGTTTTTTTTTTTCTTTTTTAAATTGCATCACTTTGGGGGTATCAGCCATTATCAACCAGTTCGACCCCTTACCTAACATTTTCCATTACCGAGTCTGTAAATCTGCAGCTCTACTAGCAATTACAAGTAGGCAAAAGCTCATGTCTGCATTGTGTCACCATAATAGCACATGAAATAGGAACATCAACTACATATCACCTAATGAATACAAGGTTCAACCAGATTAGAATCTGGCAGTTAGACATACATGAATCCGACAGCTTGGGGCGTATCATTTAAATATCACCTTGGCCTTACAACAAAAGAAACAAGAACCGAAAGTACATAATCAAAGCCTTAATGGTCTATCAAAACCCTAGCAAAACATTCTTCGTACAACCTTCATTTGGCCCTTGTATGTTGGTATTATGTGAGAGATATGATGGTATTGATATTTGTTGTACTTTTCTCAATTCCTCTCTCACCTAATATATTTGAAAGTGCAAATTGGATTAAGAGGCAAAGAGTCAAGTTTGTTTGTGGTGGAATATGCAGATTGGACATCATAATATAATTTTCTGACAAACCAACCTTCGATATGGTACAAGGTATATTTAAGTGTTCTTGTTTGTTTTTCAAAGGAAAATTGGATTGTGTATATGGAAATATAATTGGAAGCTTGTTTTACTTGAAATGTCACTTATTGTGTAGAATTAAACATCAGAATACGTATCTAGGAAACACATGATACTCCAAACTTGGTGATGTGTTGTATCATGTCTGACAGATACGTGTTATACGATATGGACACTTCAAAAGACACTAGGATTTGCCAAAATTGGCATTGTGTTTGTATTATGTTGTGCATATTCATATCATGTCTGCTCCAGTTAAACAGACTACAAGAACCAAAAATGAACAATTAAACCGCAAATGTTTGCCAACACCAGCAGAAAGTTACCAATGTGGGAAGAGATCCTGCAATATGACATAAGTAATTAATGAGGTTGATTTATAGCAGCAAGTTCTGATGTTGCCGGAGACTGGGCTGGAGACAGGTGGCGGGAGAAGATTAATATAGAACAATACAAGCGTGTCAATCTTTCCTTTTCTATAGTCTCTGATGCCAAAACAGGTGACTGGATGGAGACAGGGGCCAAGATTAATATAAGAAGGTATGTTTCTTGTAGTTTTTTGTGCTACTACTAAATTGACATTTATAATCACGACAAGGCTAGGACTTTTAAATATGGTTTTTTGACATTTGGATTTTTTATAAAGGAAGAAGCAATTACCACTATTAGGGGCAACATTCTTTAAAAAAGACAAATGGATAATATAACACTTTAGGTTCTACACTTGCTGGTGCTCTTCGTTACTGCCGTTTGCTACAGTTTGTTGCTGCTCTTTGTTACTGTAGTCTGCTACTGCATACACTTTAGATTCTACTGCTTCTCTTTGTTCTTGTTGCTGTTTGTTACACAATTTTTCTTAATCGATATATTCCTGCTACAGTTTGTTACACACATAGAAGAACATGCAGAAGATGGAACTTATTGTCAGCAGATGCTTAGAAAAGCAATTTTTTCGTATGATGCCTAAGATGTTTTCCGTATTTTATAGGAAAATTATTGTGATTATCCCTCGTCATATGATTTCATAGTTTAGGAGTTGATATATACTTGATGCAATGATTTTCAGGTTTCTCCTTTTGACCATTTTGAGGGCGGTTGTACCTGTTGACATTTTTGAAGGGATGTCGACAGCTTTGGTGGTGTTGATGAAGCCAAAGGAAGCTGCACACTAGCTAACAGTTTTGAGGGCCTGAAAAAGGAAACAATAAGATTACATGTATTTGGATATTTTTGAAAATACATGTATTTGGATATATTTTTGAAATACATGTATTTGGATATAATTTTGAAAGATGTAATTAAGATGGTGATATTTTTAGTTCCAAAAGAATGTTTCAAATGTTTGTTAAATTTAATACAATAAGTTGTCTGGTGTGTGTGTGCGCGCGCGTTATAAATAGGAAATATATATATAACGCTTCTTCAAACTGTTGTGGATGTAATTAACACACACACACACATATATATATATATGTGTGTGTGTGTGTGTTAATTACATCCACAACAGTTTGAAGAAGCGTTATATATATATATATATATATAACATATTTATAGCACTTTAGAAATAAATTGTTATATATAGTTATATTATTTATAACATTTTTAGGGAAAAGTGTTATGCATTAAGTATTTATTTATAATGGTTTTAGAAAACATTTATAACACTAGTTTTTATAACATCTGTGTGCTTACTAATAAGCGTTATAAAATGTCATTTATGACGGTTTTTAGCCGTAATAAAAAGGTATTTTTCTTGTAGTTGTGATATCTATCAATACAGACAATCTTTTTAATTATGGTTATTGATTAAAATACTAAATTTAGTTGTTGCTGATCTATTGTGGGAATATTACGTTGATAATCTTGGTATATTCCTGTTGAGATTTGTTTAGTTGGATCTAGGAATATAGTCTTTCTTCAGTCCATTATTTACTTTCAGTTTGTTGATTCATTGTTTTTATATGATGTCCAGAATACTACTAATCTTGAGAGTACTGGTTATGTTCTTTTGATAGGTTAGGTTATTTTAGGTTAGTTTAGGTTAGTGTGGGATCTAGAAACATGAAATCATTGTTTTTATATGATGTCCAGAAGACTACTGATCTTGAAAGTACTGGTTATGTTCTTTTGATATGTTAGGTTATTTTAAGTAAGTTTAGGTTATTTTAGGTTAGTTTGGGATCTAGAAACATGAAATATAGGATCTGCATGGATTGAGAGAAAAAAAAGCATAGTTAAATGGGGTTAATTGAGGAGGAGTAGAGTAGTACATATAATATTGCTTTGATTGGAGGGAGAGTTAAGTGGAGTGTGTTTCATAACTCTTGTTTGGATTGGAGGTCTTAAGTGAGAAAAATTAATAAAAATATAATAGTTACCAAAATATCCTTATTGCGTATGTTATATAATTAAATTTGATTGGAAATGTAATTAGAACTTGTCAAATATCTTCACAAATGAGAAAGCTACGGAACAACATGTTAAAAGCATAAAAGAAAAAAAATCATGTTATTTTATAGGACAAAAATGATATTTATGACTTTTTAAACAAAACCTCTCAATTCCACTCGTTAACCCTTCAATTTGGGTTTTTAAAAAAAAGACAAAAGAGAGTTAAACAAACCCTCACTTAACCCTCTATAACCCCATCTCCCCTCCTCCCTCTTAAACCCCCCATCCTCAAACCAAACATGTTTTTTTATTTCTCCTCACTTTAACTTTTTCTGGCTTAACTCTCTTAACCTTGAATCGAAGCAGACCCTTAGGTAGGTTTGATATTTGTATGGGGTGCGGCTATCCGCACCCCAGCCAGTGATAAGCACACCCCAACATAAAAAATAATAATTATGAACTACCTATTCTACCCCCTCCCCCTCCCCCGACCTCTCCTGCTGCTCCCCCTCCCCCCTTCCTCCCCCACACTCCGGCTCCCCCGACCCCCCTCCTCCCACGCCCTGCTCCTCCCTCCTCCTTGCTCCCCCGACCCCCTCCCCCACTCCGCCGACCCTCCCCTGCTCCCCTCCCCTCCCCTCCCGCTCCGCCGACGCCGACCCCTCCCCCCCACCGACCCGCCTCCTCCTCCTCCCCCTCCCCCTTCCCTCCTCCTCCCCACCCCCCCCCCTCCCGCCCCCATGCTCCCCCGACCCTCCGACCCCCCTCCCCTTCCCTCCCCCGAGGAGAAGGTGGGGCGGGGTGAGTGGAGCATGGAGGCGGGGAGGGGAGGGGAGGAGGAGGAGGAGGATCGGGGAGCGGGGGGAGGGGGAGGAGGAGAAGGGTCGGGGGAGGTGGAGGAGGAGGAGGCGGGTCGGGGGGGTCGGCATTGGCGGAGCGGGGGGAGGGGAGGGGAGGGGAGCAGGGGGAGGGTCGTCGGAGGAGGAGGCGGGTCGGGGGAGGAGGAGGAGGGTCGGCGGGCGGGCGGGCGGGCGGGTGAGCGGGAGGGCGGAGGGAAGGGGAGCTTGGGGTGTGCTCAGCAAGGGTAGAATAGAAATTTAAAAAAAAATGGGATGTGTTAAGTAAGTGTTGGGGTGTGTATAGCCGGACCCGTTTGTACGAGTAGTGGTTCTCTTTTTTAGGCTCTCGGGTCATTTTGGCTGTGGAAAATTTTCTTGCCCTACTAGCCTTTGATTTCTACCTAGATTTATCTTGGTAGATAGTAATATTAGTTATTATATGATTTTGTCATTATTTCTCTTGATTGATATTGGTAGTAATTATTTTGATAATTTATTTTTTGTATTTATGTATTCTTCAATGAACAGATGCACATCTTTGTCAAGACACTGACCGGAAAAGCAATCACCCTCAAGGTTGAAAGCTCTGATACAATTGATAATGTCAAAGCTAAGATCCAGGACAAGGAGGGCATCCCTCCGGATCAGCAGAGGCTGATCTTTGCTGGTAAGCAGCTGGAGGACGGGCGTACTCTGGCTGATTACATCCAGAAGGAGTCGACCCTTCACCGGTGGCGGATCCAAAATGACATTCTACTGGGGGCACAATTATAAGGGAGTTCGGAGACAACGTTTTTGAAAATTGAACATAAATAAAGTGCAAAATTTAAAATCTACTGGGGACATAATCATAAGGGAGTTCGGAGACAACGTCTCCAAAAATTGAACATATAGAAATAAAGTGCAAAAATTAAAAATTGAACATACAGACAATCCAAGCATAGACATAATTTCTCAATTTGATTTTGATTTTGACCTAAAATGATTTTGATCTAACTTGATTTTAAAATGAGAAATTTTGAGTGGCACCCCACTTTATTTTACCATATTTAAGGTGCACCCCACAAGTTTGCACAAATGTAAGTTACCCCCCACTTTTGACGGATTCCGTCTTTCTTTAACGGTCAACTCTTTTGACCCTTTTTTTGACGAAAATGCCCTCTTCTCTATCCCGAGCCCCCTCTCCATGACATCCCCGTGCCTCCGTCGACTGCCGCCCACGCCTCGGTCCACCCCCTCCACCTGCCCCTCCCTCCACCCCCCGACGTCGCTGCTGCAGCCGTCGCCCCCCCTCCCCGCCTCTGCCGCCGCCGCTGCTGCCGCCGGCTGTGACTCATGTCAACTAGTACTAATTCACTCGGTCGCGCCCTCCTTGGTCGCCATCTTGCTGTTCACCCAGTAGATGATGTCCTTGTTCTCGCCGAACTCCGGCTCGTTCGGCTTCTTGCCGGTGATGAGCTCCATCAGGACCACGCCGTAGCTGTACACATCGCACTTGGTACTGGCTTTCGAGGAGTAGGCATACTCTGCAGTCACAACATTTTGGTCTATCAGTACTAACGACATTTCGATCAACAACATTTGATTAAGTACAATTAATTTGAGACATACTCACCGGGGCGGGGGCTAAATAGCCATAAGTGCCTGCAATAACAGTCGTCGATGAATCATTCTCCCTGGCACCGGCCTGCAGCACTTTGGCGATGCCGAAATCGGCCACCTTAGGCTCGAACTCGGCGTCGAGAAGTATGTTCGACGTCTTGATGTCCCTGTGAACTATCGGGAACAGGAGGTCGTGGTGCAGATAGGCCAGCCCCTGCGCGATACCGACGGCGATCCGGTGCCTCGTCGGCCAGTCCAGGAAGCTCCACCCCTTGTGCAGCGCATCCCGCAAGTTCCCGTTGGACATGTACTCGTAGACCAGGAGGTTGCTGTCCAAGCTGGAGAAGCAGCAGTACAGCTTCACTATGTTCTTGTGTCGAATGCTCCCCAACGTCTCGACCTCCATCGTCAGCTCCCTGTCGAGGTACAGCGAGTCCACGGAGTGGTCCTTGGGCTTCTTCGGGCTCCAGAGCTTCTTCATCGCGACCAGCTCCCCATTGCCGAGCTTGATCTTGTACATTGTGCCCGAGCCTCCGTGCCCGACGATGTTCTTGTCGATCAGTCCAAGAGGCCCGCCTTGGTGAACTTGCCGAGGAGGCGGCGGTAGTCCTTGGATGCCGGGGATACTCGGTAGTCAGCGAAGCGGCCGACGAGGAAGCGATCGAGGTGAGCCCAGTTGGAGGCGGGGTGGTAGGCGAGGAAGGCGTCGGTGACGTCCTGGCCGGCGATGTGCGGGAGGGGGAGGTCGCCGCCGGGGTGCTCCTTGGACCAGCCGGTGATGTCGTAGACCTTCCCCTGGATCGAGATCCAGAGGTCGGAGGGATTGTTGTGGGACCGGAGCTCCTCGGCAGTGACGATGTTGTCCTTAGTGGACCGGCCGGGAGGGACGGAGGTGAGGAGGGGGGAGCAGAGGTGGAAAGGTGTGGGGGGAGCGGGGCGGTGGCCGGGAGGGGGTGGTGGTGGAGGGGGGAAGAAGAAAGAAGAAAGAGAAAGAAGCAAGGACATTTTGGTCTAAGAAATTTTTTTTGACGGTTACCGTCCAAAGTGGGGGTAACTTACATTTGTACAAACTTGTGGGGTGCACCTTAAATATGGTAAAATAAAGTGGGGTGCCACTCAAAATTTCTCTTTTAAAATTTATCTTTGTAGGTTCTAAACTCCAGCAGCAGTTTCGTGAGTCTCCACTCCACGGCAGCTGCACTTTTTTTTTTTGGTTGTATCGACGGATGAAAAGAAAGAAAGAAAGAAAAGGGAAGGCAACAATACAACCAACACAAACAATAGGTTTAAGCTTTTCTTTTGTTTTGAAAGAAGTGGTAAAGAGGTATGTTTGTCACAGAGGGATATCTGCTGTCTGCAATTCTTTATAATACAAAGAGTATCTCATCTATGCTTACTGACAGCTTTTCGGTATCATTTGATTATTGCCATTTACTTAATCCACTTATTTATCTCCTTATTTTTTTTTTATATTTCTCGCATACGTTAATGTAGATTAGATTGTATACACTCGTTTTTTTTTCTTTTCCACTGGGGGCCTGGGCCCCTAGTCCCCTTCAGGTGCGTCCGCCCCTGCCCTTCACCTGGTGCTCCGTCCAGGGGCGGATCCAAAAACTGAAACTGGAATGGACTACAGCAAATTCGGGTGAGCTAACCTATATAAAAAAAACAAAAATGAAAAAAAAGAAAAGAAAAAAAGAGTATAATTTTTTTTTTGGGTGAGTTCCAGCCCACCCCACCAACACTCTGGATCCGCCCCTGGCTCCGTCTTCGTGGTGGTACGTGACGTGAGGGATTGAAGGTCTGGTTCATAGCTGTGCAAGGGCGAAACCAGAAACTCGAGCTGGGATGAGCTGGAGTAGGTTAGGATAGGCTAGGTATGAACGGAGTCACATAAAAATACCCAAAAATAAAATAAATTATACATGAAATAAAAAACAAATTGGGGGTGGGCTGGAGCCCAACCCAGCCCTCTACTTAGTGTTGGGGTTTGGTCTTTTTCTAAGTAAATTTTAGTCCCACATCGGCTAGACCAAAGGAGTTGTATCTCTATATAATAGCTTTCCTATTTTAGAGATGCACATGTGGTGTGGAGGTGCACATGGGTGTGCCATGTGGGGTTATTTTTCTAAAGGAAAAATGACTAAATCAACAATAAAAGCATTCATGCTTTTTGCTCTTGAGAAATTCATTTCCATAGGAGCTAAGCCCCGTAGGGGCTTAGCGACTCGGACTCGGGCTCATGAGGCGTAATGTTGCATTTTGTTGGCACACTTTCCACGCAGTGTGCGCAGTGTGCGCAGTTCGTGCGCGCTCGGTCGCACAGAGTGCAAGGAGCGCTGGGTGTGCACAGTTGGCAGCAGAACGTGCGTTTGCATGTTCTGGGCGGTTGCTACAAGTTCGGGGTGGTTATTACCACGTCCCTAACTTTGTGGCAACCGACCAGTTGCTACAGGGCCTATATAAGGCATCCTCTCTCTCAAGGCTCATTACAGAATAGAAAGAGAAGCCACCAGAAAGTTTACGAAGTGTTCTTTAGCACAAGTAAACAGAGATTTCAGACGTGTTCTTTAACACAGTTCTGATCTGCAGCCTTCGAGAGAGAGAAGAAAGGCGCCGCACCAGCGTTGCTTTTGTACGGGAGTTCATGTCCATCCGAGGAGTCAGAAGAGCAGGAGTGTTCCAAGTTCTCCGACGAACTTGCTGGTTCCTGGAAGCTGTTCGTGTAGGGCGAATAAAGCTTTGAGCAACGGTGATCATTCACCCCAGCAGGAGTTCTTCCATCTTTCGCCAGTCACCTTCTTCGTTGCTGCCAGTAACTCTGATTGTATCTTCTTTTTAGAAGTACTACGATCTGATTGCTGTGATTACGAAATCTTTTTAGATTCTCGTAATATCATAACGATATCTTTTTAGATCTTCGTTATACTTGCGCAACCTTCCTGGAAGTGTTGCGTTGGAACATTGTTTTTACAATTGTTTCATATTCTCTGTTTTCCATCGAAAAATTGTGCCCCGGCTCTAACAATCTCAAAGCTTTATTGCTACGATGGAAAACGTTAATGCTTCACTCCTCAATACTGACTTTTGCAAGTTAGAAAAGTTTGATGGAGAGCATTATCAAGTCTGGAAGAGGAAGGTTTTTCTCACTCTTCAACTCTGTGAAACCCAATTTTGTAGATTAATATTTATGTTAATATTATAAATATTAGTATTATATTATTATTATTATTTTTGAGTGTTAAAATTATTTCGAAAATTTATTTACATGGATTTTTGGATTTATGGACCAGACCCGAACCCAGACCTGAACCCTTCTCTCCATTAAATCTGATTGGTCTTTGGTTTATAAAAAAAAAATGTTTGAGCTGGTCCACGAAGGACCAGCACTCACCCCATTCTCCTCCTCTCACGTTCATTTTCCCTTAACTCTCTCCCCTACTGTAACGCCCCAGTCCCAAAATACGTAGGACTAAGTACGTAGACATGCCAGCTGTATTCATACGAAATACATAAGTCTCGTATGAATACATAAGCTGTAAAATACAGTAATCCAAGACAAACTAAATCTCATCCACAACGAAAAGAATAATAATATAAATATCAACTCGAATATTTATAATACAATCGTTGGGCGGAGACAAAGTCCACTACCAACTATCTCAATGAAAGAAATGCACAAGAAATCGAGCGATAAAAATGGCAAGACGAACCAAGTGCAATCGTCTTCAAAGGAATGGAGAAGACCACGGCCTTGGCTAGAATACCTGCGGAAGACATGAACACACACCTGGGGAAAAACCAGGTCCTCAAACGGACGTAGCAAGATACAGGAAGAACAAGTTAATATGAACTGTCAAAATAACATATAAACTAGACATAAATATGCAAAGGAGATTCTAACCGCCTAATGTGCAATTTAGAGGACAACTTTCATGCGCATGGGTAGGATTTTAGGCTATGTGTACGTAACTGGCATCCAGTCATCTGTATCCGTCCGTAACGTCCAAAATGTCAGAGGGCATCTGTAAATAAATTACCACAGTTTCATCCGGAGACTGTGGTTTACCTGTTTGGATTCCCATACGCACTAGCGACTGTCCTTCCCCAATATTTTCCACACTGACCAAGTCATGTTTATGACCTGCCCAGTTTTGTAACTGCTCGAGTCTCTATACCTTAATCGTAGCAGTTACGATCTATCCGTCACACGACAATAAAGATGGCCAGTCCATAAGTCATGCCCCTAACAGAATGTCTCAAACCGTGTAGTGTGAGTGTCACAGCCAAAGAAGATATAAGGATATCCCCAAACAAGAAGGTAGTCCGCTAACACTAAGTCATCATGCATAAAATAACGACTAATAAAGTCGCTTGCACCAAAGTGTGGCTTGGACGCGCAATTTATATCAAAGAAAACTAACAATATGAAATAAAGTAAATAATGCAGTAAATAAATAATTGACAGTTAATTAGCAAGGTATACTTGCCTGTTGCGACGCCTGGTGAGCTGCCTGGTGTGGTACAATAAAGGTGGCACAAGATCGACTTTGGTGTTTACAACTATGCAAGATGACCTCGGATGAGGGCACGGATGGTTCCATTGGGTCCAGAAGGATCAAATTAGTTAGGGTGGATATAAAGTAGTCTCGAAATTGGCGAAGGAATAGGAATAACGGGATTGGTCATGGAAAGGAGAAAATCAAAGAAAATGGATAATAATAAATATGCGATTTTGAGAGGTATTTATAATACTTTAAAACTAGTTTTTCATGAGTCAAAGTATTTATAGGAAAAATATTTATTAGTCACAATATTAGGGTATGGTAGAAATTGTCTTTGACCAAACTATATTTCGAAGTTGTAAAAGCAGAAATTTCAGAATTGGCAAAGAAATATGAATGGCGGGATTGGGGCGGGAGAAAAGTTAAAGAGAAAAAAAAAATGGACAAACAATATATACACAAAAATTTTGAAATACCTATAAGGCTTGAAAACTGTATTTTTATTTATTATTAAAAATACAACTAAAACCCGTGTCGTTTAAAGATAAAACTCTAAATTTGTCAAAATGGTATTCTAGGTAGAACTTTATATTTTTACTAGTCAAAATATTTTTAGGTAAATACGAAATAATTCTTGAAAATTATTTTAGAGCTAAAACTCCATTTGACAAGCTAAGATTTTAGACCGAAATATCTATTTATTTTAAATAAAAATATTTAATGATGTATAAGGGACTTTTAAGCCCAGTTTACAATATATTTATATATATGGGATCCAAGCTTAATACTATAAATAAAATTTTAGAAAATATTATATAAAAATATATATTTTGTTCACCATCTATTTTTAGGAACTATTTATATAAGTATTTATATTATATATAATAAAATATAGTGAATTAGCAAAATATTTATTAATAACAGTAATCATAATCATTATAATTAATACTAGTCCCAACAATATAAATTATGTAACTCCCACTGTTTAGTATGAAAAAATATATTAATACTAAACCCACACTTTTCCCTGGTTCACTGTTCTCTAAAGCAAAATATAAACAAAAGAAATTAAAAAGAGGGAAAGGAAGAGAGAGTTACAGTGTTACACACTTAACTTGCTCTCTTCCCAAATAAACGAGAGACTGCTCTCTTCCCAATAACCGAGAGCCCAATAACCAAGAGACTGAAAGCATACAGAAGAGAGAGGGGGATGGAAACGGAGAGAGAAACGAGAGAGAGAGGGGAAGGAAAAGAGCGGAAGGAGAGAGAGGGGAGTTCGGGAGAGGAAGCGGGAGACGGCGGGCGGAGGAGACGCGCGGTCAGGCGGGCGCAGGAGGGTTTGACGAAGTCGGCGGACGGTTTGGCTTGCGGTGGACGAGAGAGGGGGACGGCGGAGGCGGTCGGGAGAAGGACGAAGGGGCGGACGCCGGCCAGTTCGTCGACGCGGCTGGGGAGAGGCGCGGGGGTTCCGGCCGGAGCTGCCGGCCGAGAGACGGAGAACGAGGAGCTCGCGGTGGGCGCGGGCAGCGGAGTTGGAAGAAAAAGGGGGTTTCGGTTACGGCGCGGCGGAGGCGCCGGACGGGGCGTACCAGAGGGCGGATTGGAGAGAGGGGTGAGGCCGCCGCGGTTGTCGCGGTGGCGGTGGCGCCGGCTCGGCTGTGGCGAGCTCGGAAGGAAGGAAAAAAAAAGGGAAGGGCTTCATCGAAGGCCGCGAGAGAGCGGCGCAGTCGACGTGAGTTGCTCGGCCGTGGCAAGACCTAGGGTGATCATCGGCCGAACGGACCTCCGGCGCTCATCGCTGTCGAAAGGTGCGGCAGGGGTCGACCGACGAGGGGAGACGCTCGAGTTCGAGCGCTGGCGGTGCTCGTGTGGCGGAGGGATCCAGGTGAGGGCTTCCTATTTCTAATTTTGTTGTTGTTGGTGGTGGCGGGTTGGGGATTTCCGGCCAGTGGCCGAGGAGGAGAAAGGAGTGGTGTCGGGGCTGTCTACGCCGGGTGGCCGGAGTGGAGTTGGGGCTGGCTGCCGCGGCAGTAGCCGCGGTGGTGGCTGTGGTGATGGTTGGGTTGTAGGGATCGTGGAGGTGGAAGTCAAGTGGTGGAGGTGTCGACCAAGGTGGTCGGGCTAAAATAGGGTGGCGATGTTGGGGCTGGTCGGAGGACGACGAGACGGTGCTGGGGTGCTCGGTTGGGGTTCTGTCGATAGGTTTAGGATATGCTTAGGGATAGGTTTTTTATTGTGTCGGGTCTGTCGACACGGCGAGATGGATAATGTATTTGTAAAAAAATGGAATAAGACGGGGAGGGGACACAGACACGATGCACGGTGGTTGGAATTTATTTGTGGAGTAATTTGGCTTGTGAAATTAATGGAGGAGTACCTGCCTATTTATAGGATGTGAGAATTCCCAGTTTGATAAAGATTAGGATCTATTTAAAACCCAAATAGATAATTAGCTACTAATAATTTAAATCCAAATTCACATTCAATCCAAATCCAAATCCAATTTAAATTCAATTAAATTCCAACCTTTAAATTAAAATTAGATAAGATAAATCAAATTTGGACATTATTTTAACTATTTAGATAAATCCATAAAATCGAATTAAGATTTAAATCGCCAAAAAATATATTTTCCAAAAATACTAATAATATTAATTTCGAAAATTATATTAAAAATAAACAAATAAAATATTTTATGAATATATGTATGCATGGAAAATATTATTTATTATTTATAACTGTATAAACCAAAGGCTTTTAGTAATAAAATAGCAACTTGAAAATTATTGCAAAATAATTATTATATATATATGATTTTAAAAATGGAAAACGTATTTTCTAAAAATATGTATGCTCGTACATATTCGCACTCGTCGAGCCATTACGAAAAATGACATTTCGCGCGCGACGTACAATACAAAATTTTAAATCAGTACCAAATTTAATAAAAAAAACAGTAGAAATTTAGGGGTTTTACACCTACTATCCCTCACACTCACAGCACCATTTCCCCCACTTCTCTTCTTATTACTCCCATCCTCTGAACATTTCCCTCAACTCTTCAACTAAACCATCTCTCTCCACTCTTCTCAAGAGAGAAGCTTTCCCCCTCTTCTCCACTGAGGAACATTTTCCCCAAACCCCTCTTCATCCCGTCGACCGAAACCCGCAAGCCCCCTCTCCTTGCGCCCCTCCGCGCGGCCGAAGCTCCCTGTGCGGCCGACTTCCGCCGCGACGCCAGCGCCCCACCCTGACGGCCGGGACCTTCCGCCCGGACCCGCAGCCCAGCGGCGCCGCTCGCCAGCCGCAGCGGCCTCCCCCGGATTCCCCGGACCCGCGCGCGCCCTGGTCCGCCATGTCCGCGTGCCCTAGCTCGCGGCCTCCGGCGACCCCGGTTCCCAGCGCCCCTTCGACGTTCCCCGTAGCGTCTTTCCGCGCTTTCGCGGCATCGTCCAGCGCTGTCCAGCGCTTCGGCTGTTCCCGACTTGCTGATCCCGTATTTCTTTTCTATTATTTTGTATCTGAGAGCTCTAGCCGAGCAACCCGAGGTATAACCCTGTCCCATTCTATTTTTCATACTGTCTGTGATGAGAATGGTCCCCGATTCCCTTCTGGAAATTCGGTTTTTAGCGACGTCGTATTTTCGGAACCTTCGAAAAGGTTCTGTTGATTGTTTGGATTTTTTGGAACTTTTCGAAAAATGGATTTCGATATATTTTGGCTTTCGGATATTTTCGGTATTGTGCTATGACGTTTTTGGTTGGATTCGGACTTCCGAAATTGTTTCGGGTCGTTCCGAAGTAATCTGTGGATTGGTTGTGGATTATTTTTATATATATATTTTGGGATTTCCTGGTTTGGGATTTGCAGGAAATTATCGGCGTATTTTCCAATTTTTGGGTTGACCAAAAATAGAGGAAATGCTGCCGGATTTTTCCGTAAATTTAAAGTATATTTTAAAAATGATTTTAAAATAAATTTCGGAAATATATATTTAATATTTGGATTTTGGGCGACGACCGTATCGGTCAATGGGCCCCGGCTAAGTGCAAACGAAACCGACTTCGCCCGGACGTTGAGGCATTAGCCTAGTTGACGATTGGACCATATCTAAGACTCGATAAATATTTACTTTATTTTTATCATTTATTTTATTCTTAATTATTTATAGAAGGTTTAGAACTAACGGTCGTTTCTGTCTTATTTCAATTTATGTAAATAAATTGTAATGGGCATAAGCCCAGCTGGTTGTTGGTTCTGTAACTGTAATTTGGTAGCGTAGGTTTTGGTTGTTTACTGTTTTTGCGAGTTTTTGTAGCGTACGAATAAATCTAAATAAAAATTATTTTCATAAAAATTAATAAAGATTTTCTCACCTAAAATCTACAAGTTTTAATATTAATTAACGATCAAGTATTTCTCACTAAAATAAGAAATTTAGTTTTATATTTATAGTTACTAAAATACAAAGTTTTAATCAATTAATCTGGTATCGACGAGTTTTCTAAAATTCAAAGTTTAAAACAATATTTCCCTCGTATAAATTCAACGCACAAATAATCGTGTTTTTGTCGTGTTGTATTAATAAAGAATTAAAATGGATTAGGACACATTTAGAGATTTCAACTAGCGTAGTTAGATTGGTAACCCTGGAATCTGAGTCAATTTCTCGAATGTAGGAATTCGAGGACGATTCTGAATTTCCATTTCGAAGTCTTCATCCTCTCCAGTCAAATCCATTTTGAGGCAAGTATAGTTTGTGTTAGTTTTACAGTTATTTTAATAATCGCTTTACTGCAAGTTTAAACCACGATGCAAATACGAAACTCTCTCTGAGAGTACTGATTGTGACTACTGTACTGATTGGGGACTGGGGGAATAGAGTAATGTTTATGACCACATCCAACTGTAACTTAGAACTGTGTGAGCTTATCCCTCTTACACACGCGGATAAGCCATATCGTATTAATAGGATACTACTGAATCATCCCAAGCCGGTCATATTCATTGCCTATTCACATCACACTGTTTTACTGCTAGAAAACTGTTCATTTCTAAACTGTTTAAAAGTGCATGATTCTATTATTCATTTTAACTGTTTTAAATTAGCATGAATTGTACTTTGCTCCCTCCTGACTGGAGATATATTTTTAGGGGATATTGAGGATGCTGAACTGTTATACAGCAGCTACTACGACCCTGTTCTGTACCCTGTAGTGCTGCCAGAGTCCCCATTGGATGACGTTGGGACTGAGGCCGATGAACCGACTGATTAGATAGTTTTTTCTTTTTCAGCATTGTTGTTTACTTTAAATTCTGTTATTTATTTCAGTACATTTTTCCAGTTGTATTTTATTTCAAAGTTTAATAAAGTTTCATTTTCGAAGTTGAGTTGTGACAAATATAGTTGTTGTTGTATGGTTACCTGCTAATGGAACAGCTTACTGCCGCCGTCTCAACAACGGTGCAGGCTGGGCATGATCCGGTTCGACCCAATTAATTGGGATCAGGTCGTGACATGTTTTGAGTGGTGGCCCATGCAGGTCCTACAACAACTTAGAAAAACATACCTAGAAACAATTAGAACACTAGAACATTGATTTGTCACAACATAGGTCCGATTTATATATAAATAAATATTTTTGTTTGATTATAGACTGGTAGGACACCTTGCTTATGTTTGTACCTAAACCTTCCAGATTATGGCTAAAGGAAAGACTACCCGATCCGGCCCTGCTAATGATGAGGTGTCATCTACTGATCACACTCCATCTCTTCAAGCACGCCGGGACCTACCTCAGTTGCAGCTGACTGACCGTCCCCATGCTATACCAGCACCCCGACCAGTTTACGCTACTACAGCGCAAACGATGGAACCTGCACATTCCCAGGCAGAGCCACAGACCCCTGCGGTAGTGGCCGCACCAGCTACCCCACCAGTGCCCGTGGATCCCACTGATCTAGTGGGTATGCTACGAGGAGTGCTTGAAGCCCAGAGAGCTCAAGCAGAAGCCCACCGAGAGCAGACTGCTGCCCAAGCTGAAGCCCATCACGAGCAGACCGCGATTATGAGAGAAGGCATGGAGAATGCCCACAACGTGGCTATGGCTGCCCTCGAGAGAGGAGGAACCACTTCATCAGAGCCACGACCTGCCAAGGTAAGCATGATTCAGGAGCTAAGATTTATGTCTTTAAGGTCATTCTTTTGATTAGAGGCGTATTATTACATGAAGGTCGGAGATATAGAGAGCTTCAAGAAGCAAGGCCCTCGACCTTTTAAAGGAACCGAGGGTATCATCTACGCCGATGAATGGCTAGACAGTATGGAGCGTCTCTTGAGCGTCGCTCGACTCCCAGAGGACCTCAAGACCGAAGCAGTAGGACTCCAACTGCAAGATGTGGCGAGCACCTGGTACCGGAATGAACCCCGACTCCAGGACAAGTAGCTCGACTGGGACACCTTCAAGAAGCTGTTCCGCAGGAAGTTCTTCCCAACTTCTGAGATGTGGGAGATGGAAAGGCAATTCCAAGACCTGAAGCAAGGAAACATGACGGTCAGCGAATATGCGGCAGAGTTCGGCCGACTTAGCCGCTTTGCCCAGAACCTGGTAGCTGACCCCAAGGATCGTGCTGAACGATTCAGGTATGGATTACGAGAAGAGATTCGCACCCCTGTGATCGCAGATGGCGCTAAAACATATGAGAGGATCCTGATACGAGCTCAGGACGTGGAGAAGAGCCAGCCTTCTCGATCCAAGAGGGAGTATCCTGGAACTAGCAACTTCCAGGGTAACCAGAAGAGGCCCAACAACAACAACAACAGGCCTTCGCACCACCAGTAGCAGCACCATCAGGCGAGGACTAATGACAAGTCGCCTCAGAGGCAGATCCCTGTCTGTGAATATTGCAAGAGGTCGGGACATCAGTCGAACATATGCAGGAAGAGGCTAGGACACTGCCTAGTCTGTGGGTCTGCCGCCCACCAAGTGAGGGACTGCTCCTCATCAGTTCACCGGACCGGAACCAATCAGCAAAGAGCTCCCCTACCCACTCAGCAACAACGGTTCGGACAGCACCAGCAGAAGACCGGGCGAGCCTTTGCCCTAGCAGCTGATGAGCAGGAACTAGAGCAGGAACCCACCGCTGATGTCATCACAGGTTCCATTTATGTGTTTTCACATCTTGCTCTAGCATTATTTGATTCGGGTGCATCACATAGTTTCATATCATCAGAGTTTATTTCTACACACCACATAGATTCGGGACTTAGCAAGGTGATTAGTAGAGTTATGACCGGTGGTGGACCCATACCATCACTGAGGCTTGCAATTGTCCCATAACTATCTCAGGCCATCAGTTCTTAACACCCTTACTAGTGATGCCCCTGCCCAACTATGATGTAGTCCTAGGGATTGACTGGTTAAGTGAACAGCATGCGCTGATAGACTGTCACAGAGGATGTGTAATCTTCAGCCCACCAGGAGAACCGGAGTTTGAAATCTCTCGAGCTCCGGAAGACATGAAGAGTGTTACCTACTCCTCAATCACCGAAGAACCTGGGCCTCCTCACCCTATCATCGCGGAATTCATGGACGTCTTCCCAGATAGTCTTCCAGGATTGTCGCCGGATCGAGGTGTAGAATTCACCATCGATCTAGTACCCGACTCTTTCCCTATTTCTCGGGGATGCTACAGAGTCAATCCTAAGGAGGCAAAGGAGATGAAGAATCAGATCGACGAGCTGAAGGCACAAGGATTTATCAGAGACCGGGCTTCACCCTGGGGAGCACCAGTATTGTACGTGCCCAAGAAGGATGGAACCGTACGGATGTGCATTGACTACCGGGCGCTGAACAACATCACCATCAAGAACAAGTATCCCCTGTCCCGGATCGACGACCTGTTTGATCAACTGAGTGGAGCCAAGGTATTTTCAAAGATAGATCTGAGATCAGGCTACCAACAAATCAAGGTCAGGAAGGAGGATATTTCCAAGACGGCGTTCAACACCAAGTATGGACAATTTGAATTCTTGGTCATGCCGTTTGGACTGACAAATGCTCCCGCGGTATTCATGAACCTCATGAACAAGGTTTTCCATGAATATCTAGATCAGTTTGTTATTGTCTTTATCGATGACATACTGATCTACTCGAAGACGGAGGAAGAGCATGAAGAACACCTGAGAAAAGTGCTGAGTACCTTGAGGAAGGAGAAGCTCTATGGTAAGCTATCCAAATGCGAATTCTTTTTAGACAAAGTAGAATTTTTGGGCCATGTTGTCACAGGAAAAGGAATTTCGGTGGATCCAAAGAAGATAGCTGCTATTGAGAAGTGGACTGCACCAAGCTCGATTGCAGAGATCAAAAGCTTTTTGGGTTTAGCTGGATACTACCGGAAGTTCGTGAAGGATTTCTCCAAGATTGCTGAACCAATGACGAAGCTTACCAGGAAGAACGAGGAATTCATATGGTCTGAAGCTTGCCAGTCAGCTTTTGAGGAACTGAAGAAGAGGCTTACAACTGCGCCGATACTTGCGCTACCCGCAGGTACCGGCGGTTTCTCAATCTATAGTGATGCTTCCGGTAAGGGATTGGGTTGCGTTCTTCAACAACACGGGAAAGTGATTGCTTATGCATCTAGGCAATTATGGACTCATGAGAAGAACTATCCCACACATGATTTGGAGCTCGCAGCGGTAATATTTGCTTTGAAACTATGGAAGCACTACCTGTATGGAGAGAGAGTGGAAATATTTACAGACCACAAAAGTCTGAAATATGTTTTCACTCAGAAGGAGCTGAACATGAGACAGAGACGATGGCTGGAGCTGATGAAAGATTTTGACATCAACCTGCAGTATCATCCGGGTAAGGCTAATGTTGTTGCAGATGCACTTAGTCGATACCCGATGGCAATGTTCTTGACCAAGGAGCGCCATTTGCTGGAGGACATTGAGAAGCTTAGATTGGAAATTGTACTGCCCGAGGAAGAGATGAAGAAACTGGAAAGAGAAGCCATCGTACCATGAGCTGAGTCAACAATGATGCAGTTGCAAGTGCGTTCAAGTCTTATGGACAGAGTCAAGGAGGCACAATTCCAAGACGAGACGCTTTGCAAACTCAGAGACCAAGTGCTGGCGGGAACACTTGAAGGATTCTCAATCGCCAGCGACGGAGCACTGAAGAATAGTACGAGGCTTTGCGTACCAACTGGCGAACTGAGGAACGAGCTGATGCAAGAAGCACACCAGTCGCAGTATTCCATACATCCTGGAGCCAACAAAATGTACCGGGATATGCGCACAATAGTATGGTGGTACGGAATGAAGAAGGACGTATCCAGGTATGTGGCTAGATGTTTAATTTGTCAGCAAGTTAAAGCTAGCAGGCAGAGACCAATAGGGTTATTGCAGTCGCTTGACATTCCGGAGTGGAAATGGGAGCACATAACAATGGATTTTGTGTCGGGACTGCCTCGATCCCAAGGAGAGAAGGATGCCATTTGGGTTATTGTGGACCGCCTGACGAAGTCAGCTCACTTTATCCCCTTCAAGGTTGGTCTATCCACCGAGAAGTTGGCAGCACTGTACATGCGGCACATCTACCGGATTCATGGAGTTCCGGTAAGTATCGTATCTGACAGAGATACTAGATTTACCTCCCACTTTTGGAAGAGTTTGCATGACAGCTTGGGAACCCAACTGAAGTTCAGCACCGCCTACCACCCCCAGACTGACGGGCAATCAGAGAGAACAATCCAGACGCTAGAAGATATGCTGAGATCCTGCGTCCTGGAATTTGGAGGGTCTTGGGAAGACCATTTGCACTTGGTAGAGTTCTCTTACAACAACAGCTACCAAGCTAGCATCGGTATGACACCGTTCGAGGCACTCTATGGACGTCGTTGCCGCACTCCACTTGCTTGGGACGACGTCGGATAATGAGTGTTGCTTGGACCTGAGATGGTGACCGACGCAGCAGAGAAGGTGAGAATGATCAGAGACAAGCTCAGGATTGCCCAGGACAGACAGAAGCATTGGGCTGATAGCAGCAGACGACCTTTGGAGTTTGAAGAAGGCGACAGTGTGTTTGTGAAGATCTCGCCTATCAGAGGAACCATTCGTTTCGGCAGAGCAGGGAAGTTAAGCCCCAGGTATATTGGTCCATTTGAAGTACTTAACAGGATTGGAGAAGTGGCTTATCGGGTGGCTCTACTCCCAAGTCTCGAAGGCGTCCACAACGTCTTCCACGTCTCGCAGCTGAGACGCTACATCCCGGACCCGAGCCTATCTTGGACCATTCGGAGCTGGAGATTGGACCCAACCTCACAGTGCCGGAGAAGCCAGTGGCAATTTTGGACAAAGGCGAAAAGAGAACCAGGAACACCGTCACGCCGATAGTCAGAGTGATGTGGAGGCACAACTCACCAGGCGAGTCGACCTGGAAGCGAGAAGACCAGATGCGGGAGCAGTACCCGTACCTATTTGAGACTTAAGGTAACCCCTAACCTTGCCTTTAATTTCGAGGACGGAATTTTCTAAGGAGGGAAGAATGTAAAACCCAATTTTGTAGATTAATATTTATGTTAATATTATAAATATTAGTATTATATTATTATTATTATTTTTGAGTGTTAAAATTATTTCGAAAATTTATTTACATGGATTTTTGGATTTATGGACCAGACCCGAACCCAGACCTGAACCCTTCTCTCTTTCCATTAAATCTGATTGGTCTTTGGTTTATAAAAAAAAATGTTTGAGCTGGTCCACGAAGGACCAGCACTCACCCCATTCTTCTCCTCTCACGTTCATTTCTCCTTAACTCCCTCCCCTACTATCCCTCACACTCACAACACCATTTCCCCCACTTCTCTTCTTATTACTCCTATCCTCTGAACATTTCCCTCAACTCTTCACCTAAACCATCTTTCTCCACTCTTCTCAAGAGAGAGAAGCTTTCCCCCTCTTCTCCACTGAGGAACATTTTCCCCAAACCCCTCTTCATCCCGTCGACCGAAACCCCCAAGCCCCCTCTCCTTGCGCCCCTCCGCGCGGTCGAAGCTCCCTGTGAGGCCGACTTTCGCCGCGACGCCAGCGCCCCACCCCGACGGCCGGGGACCTTCCACCCGGACCCGCAGCCCAGCGGCGCCCTTCGCCAGTCGCAGCGGCCTCCCCCGGCTTCCCCGGACCCGCGCGCGCCCTAGTCCGTCCTGTCCGCGTGCCCTAGCTCGCGGCCACCGGCGACCCCGGTTCCCAGCGCCCATTCGACGTTCCCCGCAGCGTCTCCCCGCGCTTTCACGGCATCGTCCAGCGCTGTCCAGCGCTTCGGCTGTTCCCGACTTGCTGATCCTGTATTTCTTTCCTATTATTTTGCATCTGAGAGCTCTAGCCGAGCAACCCGAGGTATAACCCTGTCCCATTCTATTTTTCATATTGTCTGTGATGAGAATGGTCCCCGATTCCCTTCTGGGAATTTGGTTTTTAGCGACGTCGTATTTTCGGAACCTTCGGAAAGGTTCTATTGATTGTTTGGATTTTCCGGAACTTTTCGGAAAATAGATTTCGATATATTTTGGCTTCCGGATATTTTCGGTATTGTGCTATGACGTTTTTGGTTGGATTCGAACTTCCGAAATTTTTTCGGGTCGTTCCGAAGTAATCTGTGGATTGGTTGTGGATTATTTTTATATATATATTTTGGGATTCCCTGGTTTGGGATTTGCAGGAAATTATCGGCGTATTTCCCAGTTTTTGGGTTGACCAAAAATAGAGAAAATGCTGCCGGATTTTTCCGTAAATTTAAAGTATATTTTAAAAATGATTTTAAAATGGAGTTCGGAAATATATATTTAATATTTGGATTTTAGGCGACGACCGTATCGGTCAATGGGCCCCGGCTAAGTGCAAACGAAACCGGCTTCGCCCGGACGTTGAGGCATTAGCCTAGTTGACGATTGGACCATATCTGAGACTCGATAAATATTTACTTTATTTTTATCATTTATTTTATTCTTAAGTATTTAAAGAAAGTTTAGAACTAACGGCCGTTTCTGTCTTATTTTAATTTATGTAAATAAATTGTAATGGGCATAAGCCCAGCTAGTTGTTGATTCTGTAACTGTAATTTGGTAGCGTAGGTTTTGGTTGTTTGCTGTTTTTGCGAGTTTTTGTAGCATACGAATAAATCTAAATAAAAGTTATTTTCATAAAAATTAATAAAGATTTTCTCACCTAAAATCTACAAGTTTTAATATTAATTAACGATCAAGTATTTCTCACTAAAATAAGAAATTTAGTTTTATATTTATAGTTACTAAAATACAAAGTTTTAATCAATTAATCTGGTATCGACGAGTTTTCTAAAATTCAAAGTTTAAAACGATCTTTCCCTCGTATAAATTCAACGCACAAATAATCGTGTTTTTGTCGTGTTGTATTAATAAAGAATTAAAATGGATTAGGACACATTTAGAGATTTCAACTAGCGTAGCTAGATTGGTAACCCTGAAATCTGAGTCAATTTCTCGAATGTAGGAATTCGAGGACGATTCTGAATTTCCATCTCGAAGTCTTCATCCTCTCCAGTCAAATCCATTTTGAGGCAAGTATAGTTTGTGTTAGTTTTACAGTTATTTTAATAATCGCTTTACTGCAAGTTTAAACCACGATGCAAACACGAAACTCTCTCTGAGAGTACTGATTGTGACTACTGTACTGATTGGGGACTGGGAGAATAGAGTAATGTTTATGACCACATCCAACTGTAACTTAGAACTGTGTGAGCTTATCCCTCTTACACACGGGGATAAGCCGTACCGTATCAATAGGATACTACTGAATCATCCCAAGCCGGTCATATTCATTGCCTATTCACATCACACTGTTTTACTGCTAGAAAACTGTTCATTTCTAAACTGTTTAAAAGTGCATAATTCTATTATTCATTTTAACTGTTTTAAATTAGCATGAATTGTACTTTGCTCCCTCCTGATTGGAGATATATTTTTAGGGGATATTGAGGATGCTGAGCTGTTGTACAGCAGCTACTACGACCCTGTTCTGTACCCTGTAGTGCTGCCATAGTCCCCATTGGAGGACGTTGGGACTGAGGCCGATGAACCGGCTGATTAGATAGTTTTTTTCATCATTGTTGTTTATTTTAAATTCTGTTATTTATTTTAGTACATTTTTCCAGTTGTATTTCATTTCAAAGTTTAATAAAGTTTCATTTCCGAAGTTGAGTTGTGACAAATATAGTTGTTGTTGTATGGTTACCTGCTAATGGAACAGCTTACTGCCACCGTCTCAACAACGGTGCAGGCTGGGCATGATCCGGTTCGACCCAATTAATTGGGATCGGGTCGTGACAAACTCAGAGACGTGGATCACGTGCTTCTTGAAGAGGAACCTACCGTTCCAGATACTGGGTCTGCTGCCGCAATCTCTGCGGCTACTAAACTTCAGGCCAAATAGAGAAGAGAAAATAGCATTTGCAGGTTGCTTATCCTGAATGCTATGGAGGATTCCCTTGCAGAATCCTATTCTAAGAAGAATATCGCTAGAGACATATGGGAGTCTCTAGAAAAACTCTACGAAGAAGACAAGAACCGCAGTAAAATATTTGTGGTTGAAAAATATAAGAAGTGGTTCTTTGAGGACGAAAAGTCTATGCTGCCGCAGGTGAATGAGTTCCTGAAACTGCGACAGAAGTTGGAAGACGAGGCGATGCCCCTCCCCAACAAGTTTGTTGTTGGAGGGATTGTCTCAAAGCTCCCCGCTGGGTGGAGCAAGTTTTATGCAAACATGCATAGGAAGAAGCTTGAGATCAGCCTTGAAGATCTCTTGCAGGAAATATATGTTGAGGACCAGATGCGGGCTCAACTGAAGGTGGACACACTGTCCAAGCAATTGGCTAACGCCAATCTGGTTCAGTCCAAGGAACCAAGGAGAAAGTAGGCGGCTTTCCACAGCAAGAAGAAGGACCCTGACAATCTAAAAGTCAAGGGAACTTCTATCAAGAAAAAAAAGCTAAAGTCTCAAATGCATTGCTTCAAGTATGGCAAGAAAGGCCACTTTAAGAATGAGTGCAAAGCAAAAACCAAGCAATCAGAGCAAGGAGAGCCTAGTAAGATATCTATGATCACTGACATTGTTGCTATGATTGCACAGGTTGATGCGGTAAGGACTGACTCTGACTGGTGGGTAGACACTGGAGCCTCCTGCCATGTCTGCTCCAGTAAGGAGTGGTTCACCACCTATACACCTACTTCTGAAGTGGTTGTGATGGCGAACCAGGCACAAGCTGAAGTGCTCGGGATCGGGATGGTGGTGTTGAAGCTGACTTCGGAGAAGTCTTTGACGCTTCAAAGCGTGAAGCACGTACCTGCTATCGCCAAGAACCTGATCTCAGGAGGCCTACTCTGCAAAGCAGGCCTCAGGATGGACATCAATGCTGGCCAGATGGTGATGTCTATCAAAGGAGCATATTTCGAAAAAGCTTTTTATACCGAAGGAATGTTCAAAATTCAGCTTGTAAATCAGTCCAATGTAATTAATGTGATTAATGAAGTCACTCATTCTGCTTATACTCTTGAGTTGTGGCATAATAGGCTAGGACATGTTCATTGTAAACGAATAAACAGAATGTCTAGTCTAGAACTTATCTCTAAGTGTGGGGGTAAGGTAGAGAAATGTGAAGTTTGTGCTCAAACAAAGATCACAAGGAAACCCTTTCCTCGGGTTAATCGAAGTACAGATCTTCTGGAGTTGGTACACTCCGATATCTGTGACTTCAAATAGTTCTCTACAAAGGCCGGGATGAAGTATTTCATAACCTTCATCGATGACTTCTCAAAGTATGCGTTCGTCTACTTGCTGAAGGCTAAAGACGAAGCATTCGAGAAATTCAAGGAGTTCAGAGCCGAAGCTGAGCGGCAGACTGGACAACAACTCAAAAGAATAAGAAGTGATCGAGGTGGGGAGTACAGGTCTCATGAATTCGCATCGTTCTGCAAAAAACATAGAATTGTCAATGAGACTACGGCTCCGTACTCTCCTTAATCAAACGGAGTAGCTGAGAGGAAGAACATGACGTTGACAGAAATGATAAACTCAATGTTGTTGACTGTTGGTCTTCCTAAGTGCTACTGGGGAGAAGCTGCATTGACGGCCACTTTTATTCTAAATAGAGTGCCTCATGCAACTTCTGACGTTACTCCTTATGAACTCTGGTTCATGGTCAGACCTAACTTGAATGTCATTCGAGTGTGGGGGTGTCTGGCGTATGTCAAGCTTCCAGATCTGAAGATTCAGAAGCTTGGGATAAGGACTACAAAGACGATCTTTTTGGGGTATGCCGAGAAGAGTGATGCTCGGAGATTTTTTGATATTGAGTCAAATCATATCATTGAATCTCGCGACGCAGAATATTTTGAAGACAAATTTGCAAGGCACAAGAATATTGTTCTTGCGGATGTACCGGAGAACAATGAGGGTGCGCAGGAAACTGAAGTCTTCAATGAAGATGTGGTCCAAGAAGATGTTGTTGTTGAAACAACGGTTGAACCAGAACAAGCTGAGCCGTCAGCTAAGCGTATGAGGAGGCCGAAGGACTTCGGAAGTGACTTTGTCACCTATCATGTGGAAACTGATCCGCTTACCTATGATGAGGCGATGAAGACCAGCGACGCGGTTTTCTGGAAGAAGGCGATTGGCAATGAAATTGATTCCATCACCTCAAATAACACTTGGGTGTTGGTTGATCTTCCTGAAGGAGCAAAACCCATCGGATGCAAATGGATCTTCAAGAAGAAGATGAAAGCAGACGGAACTATTGACAAGTTCAAGGCTAGGTTGGTAGCCAAGGAGTTTTCTCAGAAGCAGGGGATTGACTACTTTGACACGCTCCAGTAGCCCGGATGACCACAATCAGAATGTTAATTGCTCTCGCAGCAATACATAAAATGGTGATACATCAGATGGATATGAATACGGCTTTCCTAAATGGCGAGCTGACCGAAGAGATTTACATGCAACAGCCAGAGGGATTTGTCATCAGGGGTCTTGAAGACAAAGTCTGCAAGTTGGTGAAATCCTTGTACGGTCTTAAACAGGCTCCCAAGATGTGGCATGAGAAATTTGACAAAGTTATAAGGTCAAATGGCTACATGGTCAGCGATACGGACAAGTGTGTTTACACGAAGTTCGCTGATGGAAGAGGTGTGATCGTTTGTCTGTACGTGGACGACATGCTTATCCTAGGTACGGATATTAGCTGTGTCATGGAGACAAAGAAGTTCATCTCAAGCAAGTTCAGTATGAAGGACTTGGGGGAAGCTGATGTGATCTTAGGGATCAAGATCATCCGGACAGACACTGGACTAGCGCTGTCACAGTCTCATTATATTAAGAAAATGATCACTCGTTATGGATATCGGGATCTTCCAGGGATCGATACGCCGTACAGGTGTGATCTGAAGCTGAAGCCTAATTCAGGAGAAAGCGTCTGGCAGCTGGAGTATGCAAGCGTAATCGGAAGTTTGATGTATGCTACTACTGCCACAAGGCCTGACATAGCTTTCGTCGTGGGAATGCTGAGTCGTTTTACGAGCAACCCAGGTGCTGAACACTGGAAAGCTGTAAAACGGGTTATGAGATATCTCAAGAAGACTCAGACATATGCACTGTACTACAGCGAAGATCCGCCGGTAGTGGAAGGCTTCAGTGATGCCAGCTGGTGCTCAGAGGTGGAGAGCGAGAGGTCCACAGGTGGATTCATTTTCATAATGGGTGGAGCTGCTATACCGTGGAAGTCGAAGAAGCAGACTATGCTCTCGCGGTCATCCATGGAATCTGAGTTCTTTGCACTTGATACCGCAGCCGAGGAAGCAGAATGGCTTCGGGAGCTCATGTATGATCTTCCAATGGTTGGGGCACAAATACCGGCGATACCGATATACTGCGACAACCAGGCGACTGCGGCGGTGGCATCAAATGACCTCTTCAACGGGAAGAAGAGGACTGTGCGGTTGAAGCACATGGAAGTACACGAACTTATCAAGAGAGGTGTTATTGCAGTTATTGATGTTCGGAGTCAGGAGAACCTGGCGGATCCGTTCACCAAGGGCCTCAAGCGCCAGCTGGTCGATGACACAGCTTGTAAAATGGGCTTGAAGGCATTCTGATATTGTATTATTGTATTCCTACCATAAAGTTTTATGCTATTAGTTCAAAGATTTATCTACTAGGCATCTAGCTTTTGGTTCAAGGGAGGACCACTAATCGGAAGAATATCAGGAATGGTGGGTACATGTTCTATTGGGCATGGAGAGGTTACGGACCTATAACCACTGTTGTCTACTGTTGTTTTCTACGGAAAACGGTTCCTGTGGGAAGGTTGGCTTAATTGCCTTAATGAGTTCACATGCAGAGTGAATGCCTGGTGTGCTTTACAGGAAGCACGATAGAGCAGCACTACAAGGAGTGAAACTCTATGTTACAGTGGGGTGACTCCATAATGAGGTTCCTATATGTGGGGTACTGCCCAGGAATAGGATAAAGTCTCGGCTTTGCAGGCCAAGTCACAGCGGCATAGCACCGCAAATAGGCAGTTAGCCTAATGCTGTATGTTAAAAATAAAGAGGGGTGTAGTCAGCACTACAAAGAGGAGGAGTTCCTCATGTTACAGTGGCACGACACCACCATGAGGTACCCTGGGATAAAGCCTCGGCCTTGCAAGCTATGTCGTTGCGGCGTAACACCGCAAGGGAGCCTAAGGCTTCATGCTGGATAGTTTGGCACTACAAAGAGGCGGTTGCCTCATGCTACAGTAGTATGACACTACGATGAGGTTCCCGGTACGGGGTAAGGCCTCGGCTTTAAGCCATGTCATAGCGGCGTAGCACCGCAAGGGAAGCGCAAGGCGCTTCATGCCATGTCTCTTTATAATGAACTCACCTATAGTGTATGGACAAAGAGATATCAGGCCGTCTCTTGAGGGTAAATTTGTAGACGCCCATAATTATACACTAAAACCAGGCTGGCACAGGGCCTTTAATGTGTAGCCAGAAGCACACGTAACTACATTATGCGAGTGGAAAGAATTTCAGCTATGGTGCAGAATTCAAGGCTTAGTCCATTCTTGTATTATAGTCTGTTGTTTGACCCACACGAGAAGATTCAAGTCGTAAGCGACATCTCTCCTAATGCATGATGGACAATTACTGTGGGGAACACTTATACCCATATATATAGAGATATGTGGGGGATTGTTGGGGTTTGGTCTTTTTCTAAGTGAATTTTAGTCCCACATCGGCTAGACCAAAGAAGTTGTATCTCTATATAATAGCTTTCCTATTTTAGAGATGCACATGTGGTGTGGAGGTGCACATGGGTGTGCCATGTGGGGTTATTTTTCTAAAGGAAAAATGACTAAATCAACAATAAAAGCATTCATGCTTTTTGCTCTTGGAAAATTCATTTCCATAGGAGCTAAGCCCCGTAGGGGCTTAGCGACTCGGACTCGGACTCGGACTCGGGCTCATGGGCTCATGAGGCGTAATGTGGCGTTTTGTTGGCGCACTTTGCACTTAGCACGTCAGCATCGTCGCTAGGCGCATAGTGCACTTTAGTTGCGCTCGTTGCGCGAGCCACTTGCGCAGCCACGTTGCGCAAGCCCAGTTGCGCTGAACAGTTGTGCATGCCCAGTGGCGCAAGCCCAGTTGCGCTGCCCAGGTACGCGCTCAGGTTGCGCTTGGTTGCGCTGGGTTGCGCTGGGTTGCGCAGGGTTGTGCTGGGTTGCGCTGGTTGCGCAGTGTGCGCAGTGCGTGCAGTACGTGCAGTGTGCGCAGTTCAGTGCGCGCTCGGTCGCACAGAGTGCAAGGAGGACTGGGTGTGCGCAGTTGGCAGCAGAACGTGCGTTTGCATGTTCTGGACGGTTCTGGACGGTTGCTACATGTTCGGGGTGGTTATTACCACGTCCCTAACTTTGTGGCAACCGACCACTTGCTGCAGGGCCTATATAAGGCATCCTCTCTCTCAAGGCTCATTACATAATAGAAAGAGAAGCCACCAGAAAGTTTACGAAGTGTTCTTTAGCACAAGTAAACAGAGATTTCAAACGTGTTCTTTAACACAGTTCTGATCTGCAGCCTTCGAGAGAGAGAGGAAAGGCGCCGCACCAGCGTTGCTTTTGCACGGGAGTTCGTGTCCATCCTAGGAGTCAGAAGAGCAGGAGTGTTCCAAGTTCTCCGACGAACTTGCTGGTTCCTGGAAGCTGTTCGTGTAGGGCGAATAAAGCTTTGAGCAACGGTGATCATTCACCCCAGCAGGAGTTCTTCCATCTTTCGCCAGTCACCTTCTTCGTTGCTGCCAGTAAATCTGATTGTATCTTCTTTTTAGAAGAACTACGATCTGATTGCTGTGATTACAAAATCTTTTTAGATTCTCGTAATATCATAACGATATCTTTTTAGATCTTCGTTATACTTGCGCAACCTTCCTAGAAGTGTTACGTTGGAACATTGTTTTTACAATTGTTTCATATTCTCTGTTTTCCATCGAAAAATTGTGCCCCGGCTCTAACACTTAGGTCCGCCACTCTGTGTCGTAGTACTGTTCGCCTCTCGTGGTCGTTATGTTTTTCTTCGTTGCTTCATGTTCTGCTGGCCAGGTATAGAGTCGACGTGAACTCAAGTCTGCTCTGATCCTGGTATGTTGGGATATATATGGTGAATGCTTTGGTTATTGATAAAGTTTCATTCATATTAGTCTAAGTTCCCTGTGCTCAAGTTTTGTTTTCCTATCTCGAGCTTAATCTGTCGAATCTTGCTTCTTGCTTCTAATCTGCACACTTCAGTCAGTCTGAGGTTGTTAGTTAGTTTTGTTTCGGCCAAACCAAATCTTCGCGTTTTGGAAACGGAAGTAAAAACATTCCATTCTCCAAAACTGAAACTACAAAATGTTTCATGCCTCATGCAATGATAATTTGGAAAGGAAGAAGTCTACTATATGACGTGAATTCTGTTTAGCCATTCAGCTAATGGCATGTTTGGATTGTGATGACTTGGAATGACCCTACAATAATAGTCACCCTTGCTGATTGGTTTACCTATAATAAGTAAATTTTCTTCGTTTATATGTTTTTACAACTTTATTATGCTTGTACATCCTTGCCAATTTGTATTTTTCATTCAATTATTTTTTGCCAATTGAGTGTGAAAGAGTCCCCAAATGTCCGTATCGGTCGGTATCGGATCGGAACATACCAAACCGTATCGACATCGACTGTATCAGATTGGTATCGGCCGATAAACACAATATAGAGGATTCAATATCATCTCCCAAGTCACCTCACAGAACTCTTCTACGGGAGCTAGTGTCTGTTAGGTATCAGCATTTGCTGCATTTCTGTAGCATCTTTTATTTTGTTACATATATGCAAGTGATATATATATCATCACTTCACAGCTCACATTGATTTTTTGATCAAGGCTGTAAGTAACTAGTACACCAAGAAGCTTAATTGACCATCAGTGATGCTTGTACACACAATCTAGATGGCGTCAGAAGCTTCAGTCTGCTCCAAAATGCCCGCATGGGAGAGCAAAGCCCATAGATGGGTCATAAACTCTCCACCTTTGGCGAGTGATGACTCGTGACAGCACGACCGGACCGAAGGAGAGATGCACAACAGCAGTTCCGACCAAAACTCCGACAGAACCTTCCAACGAGTCTCCTCGCTGTCGATGCTCTTGATCAGAAGCTTTCCCAGCTGCGCGCCCTTGCCGAGCACAGTCTCCAACGGCTCATCACCAACCTCCATCAACCGTAGGCACCTGCTCTCCGCGGTGCCGCAGCCCTTGAAGAGCTTTCGCGCTTCGCGTACCGTATCGTCGAATATGAACCTCACGGCAGGCGGATCGGACAACATGTCTTGGTTCAGAACCACCAAGTAGGCGCAGTACCTCGACAGGCAGGCCGCGACCTCGTAGCGACATCGCAGGTCGCCTTCGAGGCTCTCTAGGCTCAGGAGGAAGGGCAGCGGCCTCCACCAGCTCTTGATCCGTGTGGCCACAGACCTGAGCTTGCTCTCCTTGTCGGCTGCGTACTTGTGGCACATCTCGTTTTCGCAGAGATTGGTAGCAATGTGCCAGACTAGAATGGTGTCGGTGTTGGTTTCGAGCTTGAGCGTCCACGACAGCTCCCTGCTGAGCTCGTACCTCTCGAGCGAAGACACCCCCCTTGTCAGCCGCTGGCTGCCCGATCTGAACGTGGTTCGCAGCGAGTCGACGACCGCCTTCTTCACTGAATCGGGGAGTTTGATCGGATCTTGCATTTTGGCCCCCTGCTTCTGCGGCTCGACGAGACCCCATGTGAGCCTGTGCCCGACATTCCAAGGCTTGTAGTCGAAGGAGGTGAGCAGCGAGTACTGACCCATCTTGCCGTGCCATGGGCTAGTAATGCGGCTGCGACACATGAATCCCAGCAGCCTCTCGACGAGCTCGAATCTCCGCCACAGTGGCTTCTCCACGTAGTTGCATATCAACACGACTTTAGCCCAGTCGGAGAACATGTAGGTGATTATCTCCCATACTTCCTTGAGCATCAGCACGGACAGAAGAACGAGGGTTATGAGCTTCTCCACTCCCACCCCGTGCACAGAGTACTGCTCTGGATCACCCTCTCGGACTTCGAAGTTGGCGAGAACTAGCACCGCAAGCCAAGCGGTTGCGGCGACCATGACGACCCGCACGATGCTGAAGGTCGGAAACCCTTTCGAAAAGATGACCGGGTACCTGCTGTAGAAGTGATCGGTGAGAAACGCCAGTTCCACTTCGATTACTCGGAATGGCCTCTCGAAGCCGTCTTCCTCCGACAGCAGATGGAGCACGAGTTCCCGGTTCTTCGGATGGTCCGACTCCTGCAGAGGATGCAGGTCGTCGAACCTCCTCCTCAGTAGCTTGTACATGGCAAACGAGAGGCAAATGTCCTTCAACCTCCCGTCCCCGTCTCTGCCGCTCGAGCTCAGGAGCCCCCCGTCGCATTGCCAAATCTTGTCGACGGTGATGAACTTGTTTTCGCGGGTTATGCTTAGCTTCATTCGGTAGCCGGGGATCGTCGGCTCTATCTTCTGCTTGTCTTCTCCGAGTACCAGATACTTGTAGCCTCTCATTCGGGCTGGATCTACGTCGTCCGGCTCGGTCAGCTCGTGCTCGTACCTCATGTAGTTGGAGGTCAAGGTGGGGTTCTTGCCGCAGGCGTAGGACCGGGAGGCCTGCTCGAAAGAGACCATTCTGTGAAGGATTTTGGAGATGTTGAGAGCCCAAAGGATCCACAGGGGGAACCCGAACTTTGTTCCTTTGGTGGCATTGAGAAGTGCCACCCAGCAGGACTCCATCAGGTCTCGCAACTCCCTCCTCCTCCGGTCCTGCGCTTGCTCGACGCCGCAGGCCGATATGTAGTCGACGCTCTCTTTGAGGGTGATCAGGAGCACCACCCAGACCTGCAGCAGCTCGTCGCGGAAGGAGACGTTTTGGATGAGGCCGGTGCTGTACGCGACCGTGGAGGTGCTGACGGTGTCGAGCACCAGCAGGAGGAGCTTCAGGAAGGCGCTGCGGGACCGGCGCCTGAACGACTCGAGGACGGACATCAGGAGCAGGACGGCTGCGGTCATGACGACCAAGATTTCGATGTGGAGGAGCTTCCCCTTGGTTGCTCCCGCTGCCGCGTCGGGGAGCTCGGAGGAGGAGTTCATCTTGGCGATCAACCACGTTTTCTGCTCTCGGCAGTTGCTGGCAGAGGTACATAAGAGTGCACCTACTATCGCTTTGATGATTTAGATGTCGTCGTCGGTATCTAGTGATAGAAGCCATTCATGCATTTGCATTTGCCATCATCGAGCTGACAGGAACTGGTAGTTACTTATTGATTGTAAATACATAGTTTGAATATCGGCCGACAGTGATACGATTTGACATGTCCGATTCGATATCGACCGATATCCGATACTAATCGATACGGACATTGGGAGTATTTTTCTATCATTTCGACAAAGAAAATTGAACGAAAAAGAACAATCAACAATGATGTAAAAACATAGTAAAGTTAAAAGTATGTAAAAGAAGAAAACTTATCTATCGCATGTAAACCAATAAACAAAGATGACTATTATTTCATTCAATTTCAAAACTACTAAGAAACAAGATAGAAAATGCTTAAAATTATGCCTAAATGTATGAAATATTTTTTCTAAAATATTAATAATTTATTAATAATCATTTAATTTTCGGTACCAAAAAATTTGATATCCGATCAGAAACTGTCGATATTGCCGATACCGCGATCCCGATACTCATAGGAATGTACTAAATAGAGGGAGAGTGTCAGCTGAAAGTGTGCGACAGAAGAATGCTGGTACTTTAACTAGTAATAGAGACTTCTGATATCGACACCATACCATTGGGTTAACTGGCTGGCAGTTCGTTCATTGCTTCAATTAACAAATGCTAAGGAACGAAATTGATTTGGGGGCCATTGCATCGATTACAAATACAAGGAACAAAACTGATAGATATTCCCTACTGGCTGTTGTTGGATTGCTTAGAGTTTTCTGGCCTGCGGGCGATGCGTGTGAAGAAACTGCCATAGTGAACAAGTTATCAATGACACTGTTACATTATTTGTCCTGTGA